>CAJQZM010034460.1:0-18767 GCA_907164665.1 Colias nastes
GCACTACGTGCGAACGTGCGCGCGTCCGGCACGAGACTGTTCCCATCTAGCAGCCGCTGCGAGAAGACGTTCATCTTGGTCGCCACGAAGAGTGGGGATACGTGCTGCACGTAGATACCGAGGGGGGCGTATTCCCTGCGCACTGCTAGCGTAAAGTTGCGGACGTAGACCTGTTAAATGTCAATTTAATTTAGTGCTTGTAGAGACATGTGGGTTTAGGAATTAGGGACAGTGTTTTGATTGACAGCATATGAGCACATGAGAAAATATCTACTGAATGTACAAACGTAGCACACCACGATATCAAAAAAATTGTTGCAAGTAGAGACTATTTGAACAACGTAAATCATAACACAACTAATCAGTATTGATTCTACACCTTTTACTTCATATTGTATTTAGAAAACATATCACTATCCTAGTAGATTATGAAAAAGTTTCTACGCAACAATAATTACTCTGCGATCATATAGGTGCTCTTTTATCCTATAAGATCCATCTTCTCTTACCCACCTTGCTAGCAGCATACACAGCCATCAGCGGCAGCGGCTGCAGCTCCGACCCTGAGGAGATGTTCACCAACGCCCCCTTCCCCCTCGCCACCATGCCGGGTAGCACCAGCCGGGTCATGGCGGTCACGGCCAGAACATTGACGTTTATGATCTCGGAAGCTTTCGAGAGGGGCATCTCGCATATAGGCATGGGGTAGTCGTATTGTAAGCCTACGTTGTTCACTGGAAAGGTGGAGATCATTGGTTAATTTTATAGAATTGTAAGCGATAGTTTTCGAGCATAACTTCTACGGAGAAAATTCGGTCGTAGTAACAAAAAGAAAAGGCATCACTTTTTCCTTCTTATTTTACTATACCATTGCCATCCAAATTAATTAGTTATTATTTATTTCACATCTGAAATATTATAGCCCCTTTTTATTAATTCAATTTAAAAATGGTAATGTGATCAATTTGGTAAATTTATTCCGACTATTCAAGTACGTCAAACAAATATTGACTGCTAGGTAATTAGCATTAAAAAGTGTGAAAATTAGTCCAATATTTGGCCAGTTCATTAAATATTTCGGGCCAGACCAACATATTAAACATTGATGTCATCGACCTCGGAAAATATCTATTTTGATAATAAATCTTAATTGATGTAACTTGTCTGATTTTGCTAAACGTTTCATAAGATGGTCGACTTTAAAAGCTACAACCACAGGCTACAACTTTCATAATATGATTGAAATTGGTAATAAAATCGCTGATACAAACAAATTATCTCAATGAAATACCCGATAAGCATATTTGGATGTATAAAATATATTATGCAGATATTCACTCTAGAAACAGAAATTTCCACTCTTTAGAAATTAATCTTACCTAATATACCGACAGGTATGTCTTTCAATTCTTCTTCTATATGCTGGTATACTTCTTCCCCCTTGCTGAAGTCTGCGACGATTGTTTTCGTCTTTACTCCAAGCTTTTCTGGAAATGAAATGTATTTCATTAGTTTCGGATAAACCAAGTCTTTTCTTGCCTTTTCAAAAGAAAAAGGAAGTTTGTCAGTTACAATTCTTCTATTTTTCTCAAAAAAGTAAGTTAGAAATACAAACTATAGTACCTACAATTTAGAGCTCTTGACTGCCCGCGAATTCGAACTGCACTTTACTTCGACCCGCCATAAATAGACGGACGGATAAATTCGAACCTAAGAAAACTTATCAAGGATCGGTACCTAACAATGCAAAAATACATATCATGAGTTTATCTTATTCAATCGTTTTTTTTTTAGATTTAACTTTATTTTCATACTGACCGAGTTTCATACCAAACATTGACTCTTAAAAAGAGCTATGTGCTATATCAGTAAATCAGTCGTGTAACCATCCCTTTTCATATTTAATTATAACACCCACCAATTCAAAAAGCAAGAAAAGTCTCTGGACTATAATCCAGAGGTGGCGCAAACACCCTGTGATGACGGGTGCCTTTTTTTGCAAAAAAAAAAAAAAAAAACACCCACCAATCCACCAACTTGTAAAACTCACCAATCTCTCCAGCGACACTCCTCAACTTGTCTGGATTTCTGCTGATGAGGACAATGTTTACTCCCCTCTGCGCCAACTCCAGCGCATAGTGCTTGCCGATGCCATCGGTACTGCCAGTTATCACTGAAATGATGTATTTCTTTGTTATTATAATGCATTTTAGAATATAAAAGATTGAAAGAATGATAACTGAATTGTTATAATCAGTGGTTTTCTTAAATGTAAGTTCGATTTTTGAACGGTCTAATTTTTAGGACAGCAATTTTTTTGTTTATCTCATTACTTCCGTTTACATGCTTTACTATATAATTCGATAAAAATGACCGTGCTTTTCAGAGAATAATACCTATATCCATTATCCAAATAATAACAAGAAACAATATTTTTCAACTATGTAGATATATTTATACAATTTATTGACAATTACAACATTATTGTTTAATACCCAAATGTTAAATAGGTGCTAAGGTTATAAAATGTTTTTTTTTCAAATTGTGCGCATAATGAAGATTTCTCGATTATATTATGGTCTATTCAAATATGAACAAGCATATATTTGTTTGCAGAGCCATCTTCGAAAAGCAAACTTTGCATCATCGATGTTAAGAAACAGTTTCATCAACAAATCTCAAGCAACAATTGGCTGTAGCAACGCAAACATAATGAGCGATTGAAACTCGATAAACATACCAAGTTTGTTTAAATCATGGTAAAAACTTAGGGTTCTGTATCAAAGGAGGGTGTCGTGCGGTGTTCCACAGGGTTCAGTCCTCGGACCCCTCCTGTGGAACATTGGATACGACTGGGTCCTGCGCGCCGCAAATCTCCCAGGTGTCGGCGTAACCTGTTACGCGGACGATACCCTGGTGACCGCGCGCGGGGCAACGTATAGTGAGGCGGCTCTCCTGGCTGCAGCGGGGGTGGCGGATGTGGTGTGTCGCATTCGGCGTCTGGGTCTGGAGGTAGCGTTGGAGAAGTCGGAGGCCATCTTCTTTCCCGGCCGTCGAAGGCTACACAGCGCTGGATCGGAGATCCAGGTGAGCGGAGTGCCCATAAAGGTCGGATCCACGATGCGGTATCTAGGCATTGTGCTGGACAGCCGATGGAAGTTCGTGGAGCACTTCCGTCGCCTCGCCCCCCGTCTTGTAGGGGTGGCTGGGGCACTGGGAAGTCTGCTCCCGAACCTTAGGGGTGCTAGGAGTGGGTGCCGCCGTTTGTATACAGGCGTTATCCGCTCCATGGCCCTCTATGGGGCCCCCATCTGGGCGGACGCCCTAAGCGCCCGTAATAGGCCATTCCTGCGGAGACCGCAGCGGGTCATGGCGCTTAGAGTAGTGAGGGCGTACCGCACGGTGTCATTTGAGGCAGCGTGCGTGATGGCCGGGACGCCCCCGTGGGAACTGGACGCCGAGATGCTTGCGGACGTGTATCGCCGCGTCTCAACGTCTAAGTCGCTTGGAGTCAACCCATCCTACGAGGAGGTCGAGCAGTGGAGGGCTGAGGCTATCGATCGGCGGTTCCGGGAGTGGGAGCGCCGGCTTGAAGAGCCCAGCGCTGGAGAGCGGACGGTCGCAGCGATTCGACCGGTTCTGCAAGAGTGGTGCGACAGGCGGCATGGGGCCATAACCTTCCGCCTTACACAGGTACTGTCCGGGCACGGTTGCTTTGGGCGGTACCTGTGTAAAGTCGCGAGGAGGGAGCCCAGCATGGCTTGCCACTGGTGCGCCTGCCCGGAGGACACGGCAGATCATACTCTTGCCGTGTGCCCCGCGTGGGTCGAGCCTCGTGCTCGCTTGGTCGCGGTCGTCGGGTCGGATCTCTCTCTGCCCTCCATTGTTCGCGCAATGGTGGGTAGCGACAGATCCTGGCGCGCGTTGATCACGTTCTCCGAGGACGTGATCTCGCGGAAAGAGGAGGCGGAGCGGGTTCGCGAGAGGGATCCTCACGCAGACCCGATCCGGCGCCGACGTCCTATTGGGCGTCGTCGTCGCGTTGCGGCTGATTTACGCGGCCGCAACCAGCCTACCTAACGAGGGGCGCCGGACGATGGAGCGGGGATTTAGTCCATCGTCCGGTGAGATGAGGCGGCGTGAGACGTGTTCCGCTCACGCCGCCCCATGAGGTTAGAGCTGGCGGGCTCATAGTTTGTGTTGGCCTGGAGACGGGCAGCTGCTGATGGGGTCACGGACGAATTCTACCTATACCCGTGGCCCCGTCGTTTATGTGGCTTGACGGAACACAGTGGGGTTTTGGTCGGAAGGAATCCGACATAACCCGCGGCCCTTTCCCCGGAGGCCGTGGGTATCTATGCAAGATTTCCCCACTTAAAAAAAAAAAAAAAAGGGTTCAGCCTGCGTTTGCAATGTAAGCGGAAAAAATGTAATTTTTTACGACATCACATTAGAAACCTCAAAAATAACAGTATTTCTTTACTATTTAATGGATGTTATTATACATATAAACCTTCCTCTTGAATCACTCTATCTATTAAAAAAAACCGCATCAAAATCCGTTGTGTAGTTTCAAAGATTTAAGCGTACAAAGGGACATAGGGACAGAGAAAGCGACTTTGTTTTATACTATGTAGTGATATATATGTCGTGGCCATATCGTACATTTGCTCATTTCATGAAATGATTGGCCATTTCACGAAATGGTCGCATTTCGTGAAATGGCCAATTTAGTTTGGCCACATCATGATGTGGCTTGAGCAGATCAATGATAAGAAATCGTTTCACGATATGGCCAACTAAACGCGCGGTTTTTTCATGAAATGATCAAAATTATTTGATCATATCGTAAAATAGTTACATTAATCATTGGTAGAGGCGCTGCAAGCTCTGTGTTTATGTGATAAGATGGCGGCCGCTGGCGAAAATTTAATTATTCGCAGTTAAAAACTTCATAATTCGTTTAATAACAATATGAAGAAAGTCATAGCAAAGAATTTACGACGAAGAGGTTCGAGTACTATGGAAAATGTGGATATCTTATATGTTTTGAAGAAAAAATGCGTCTTAAATTATTTTATTTATTCATTTTTTCTTTTAGGATATATATTTATATATCCTACTATATTATTATAATTGTTTGTTTTTTTAAAAAGCGATCCGCTTCTGGCACTCGCCGGCCGCTGCCGCGGCACGCTCGCTTTGCTCGCTCGGCTCGTGCGTTGTTTATCAAAGTCTAACCTAACCTAACCTAACTGTTTTCTATTGCAAAAACGATTCGCTTCTGGCATTCGCCGGCCGCTGCCGCGGCACTAACTTAAATGACGTTAAACAAGTTTTTAGAATATTCTGAATTTTTTTAATATTTTATGGACTCTTTATACGATCTGGCCAAATGTGGATGACCAAATCGTGAAACGTTGACGATTTAACGATCTGATCAAACTATGTTGGCCATTTCATGAAATGCGACCATTTCGTGAAATGTTCGATCATATCATGAAATGAGCAAATCTACGATATGGCCACGACATATAGATAATTATTTGTGATTTTTCAACGTTTTTTATTTCTGCAAAACTTTAACGTAACTTTAAAAAACTTCTGGTGTACAGTTACTAGAGCTACATAAACAATAAGAGGTGTTTATTTACGTTTTGTTACGGTTACGAGCATGCGTAAACACTCGGCCTTGAAGGTTAAGGGCTGGTATTGGCCCGTTGTGAAGTTTAAACGATGTTTATTAGGCTATAAAACAAAAAATAATAATATTAACTCCGACTGACTAAACAGCATATAATTTTCACGATACATCATTAATTAATTTGTAACACCAGACATTGAAGCGCTAGTTAAATATATCAATTTTATATTAATATGTTAAAACTACTTCCTATCCTACTAAAATTATTAATGCCAAAGATTGTGGCGACGGATGGGTGTATATGTATGTATATTTGTTACACTATCACGAGAAAAACTACGTGTGGCTCGGTCCACAATTTTGAAGGGAACTGTAAAAGTAATATAGGTTATACATCAGAATACCATGTGAGTTACAGAAATAATTAATTTTTGCCGCGTTTTTCCGCGGATGAAACCGCGCGGCACAGCTAGTAATATAATCAGTGATTGTACAACCCTTAAGTTCTACTACGCATGCTCAATCAAATACAGCATATTATAATATATGTATCTATCACATACTGCCGCCAAACTCATACATAGGTGGATATCTATAAACATAGGTTTGGCGCCAGAAAAACTTTATTAAGTTTAATAATATTTGTAACATAATTAAATGTAATAAAATAATATATTTTGTGTTGATTTAGCAAATAGTTGCAATGTTGCTTTTATTATTGTTACAAAAAAAATTGGGTAAAACTAAAAATTATAACTATATATTTTTGGATAAAATTATTTTACAACATTCACAAATATCCAGAATAATTATAAAACACAAATTAATCGTCAACGGGTCGAAAACCCGCCGATCAAGCGAGAAAGTACAAAATTTTACGATATATTGGCTATACTTATTAGTCAATTTAAAACCGAAGCCGATTAAAAAGTATTTTTGGGGAAGAACGAATGTAGATCTATAATTGGCCCATGAATGCAAATTTGCATACTTCAACAACAGCTACAACAATGTATAACTATAGAAGTACGTACGATACGTCAATACCAGGACCGCATAAATGAGAAGAGCTAGTTCAATTTTATCAGGCACTTCTCACATGAAACCACTACAGCACATAAAGCCAACCATTCAAAGCCAAACTATTTCTGAATTATGGACAATGCACACAGCGTATTAGCAGATAGTAGTTATGCCTTTCGATTACCGTTCATAAAATACACTTAATATGCGCGTTTGTATCGATACAAACGCTTCTTCCATTTCGTTATTTAAGTACGAGTGTTTAGCTTGATCTATTTTTTATTTATAAAACTTGAACATGGCCTTATATTGATTGCAATTTCTGGAACTTGCGTTATTTATTTGAGTTATTTCGCATTAAACTATGTTGTACAATAATATTACAATCTAAAATGAGTAGGCTCATCATAAATTGCCTATTAAATATTGAAGCCTAACTAGGTTCTTCATCTCCCGGTAAGAAAAAAGGTACTTTTACAAATTATATTACTATTTATATTCGTTTTTTTTATATAATGTGTTATATAAAAAAAAACGAAAATCTGCATCACAAAAACAAAATAATATAATATATTCAACATTATCCAATACAACGTCTTTGATCCTTTTGCGTAGAAATTCCACAACGGTTTAATTTTCGTAGCAGTCGCGTAGACTGCTACGCATGTTGTAATATAATACGTACTATCTATGTTTGCATGCTTTTTAATATATAAATAATATACACTTTTAAACGTTAACAGCATATTACTAAAGGTGCACACATTTGTGAAATACTTTACTCACAATATATGAATAAAAAACAGTTAACAATGTACAGAATTGTAAAAAATTATTGCAGTCAAGTAAATACAACAACAACAAATGTACGTTTTTAATCTCTTGCTAACTTGGATTATATTATACAATATGCAACATAGTATAGGCTAAATACGATGCACGTTTACTAGACCAGCACAAATGTAAAGAGATGTTTATTTCGAAGTGCAATGAATTCAGTAAAACTTTGGAGCATGCGTACTATATTTCTAGGTCTCTTTAGGGTAATTCCAGTGAAAAATTAGTCATCCATTGAGATTAAAATTTTGAATCATGTTTGAATATACTTAGTCATTGCTAAAACTAATTAATGTTATAACCAGTACGTAAACCGTATCGAAATTTACTCATAAGAAAAAATAATTGGGCGCGTAACATCTTTATTATACGTTATTATTTCAGGACGCCCTTCACCTTTTAAGAGTAAATAAGAATCCTTATTGACCTATTTTTATACTTAACGATAATTAATACACGATAAATCTGCGACCAGGCGTGTCGAAAGAAAAAGTACTTTTACACATGAGACTTTTATAGAAGTGTATTTATGAATAATATTCGTTACCACACTATGAAAATACTGACCATAAAATACATTGTTTTACTTTGTCAAAATATAAAATGACGAAAAATTTAAATGAATACCTATAATAATTACGATAAATTTATAGACTTCAGAAAATGCATATGATAATATGATTCAGAATATATTATAATATAATGTGAGGGTAAAAATGACAGTGAGTATTTTTGCCACTGACCTTAAAACGACTTTGACCCCCTTTGCAAAGATCCCGCCGTTCATCCATTTACCCACGTTACATCATTAGGTTACTCACAGTCTAGTAACTCTTGGCATAGTTATTATCTGAGGTTATAATATAGTACGTAATTTCGAGTGCTTCGTTTTCGTCATTATTTCCGATGCATCATTATTTTAATTGTATCGAATATAACACTTTATAAACTCAAGTAAAAATAGCTATCGTATATGTTTCCACTTATTATGAAATATCCAAAAACCCATTAATTAAAAGAACACACAATAATTATGAAAAAAACGTAACGGATGCATTTTCCCTTTTCTGCTAATAAATTAAACTTCATTTTCAACTTCAAATATGTCATAAGTGACGTGTGTATTCAGACTAGGTTTTTTATCAAAATGAAAACTTATTATTACGCAAGAGAATGTATATTATTTAATGATTAATTTCATAATGTAGAAAACAATACCTAATCTATTATTATTATTTAATTTCTATATTAAAAAAGGAAAAACATGAGAATATATTTGCAGAAGAACAGAAGAAAATATGTATACCGATTAAACGTATAAAGTAATAATGATTAAAATATTATTTACTTAACAATCAAGGTATACATTAATTACTGGTGTACAAAATATACACCCTTTTTAAAACTTTTCTACGAAATATACTTTACAAAGATTCATTTTTTTTGTTAAATCGATAACGAACTTTACTTCGAAAGAAAGTTTGTGTTATAACTTTTGAAAAGTTATACACGAGTACTAGACATGCATAAATGCAAAGAGTTATATGATTCATCCCGCTAATATTGATTTCATGGGTTGGAACATGCGTATTGAGGCTTCTAACTCTGGGCAAGTCGCAAGATGTCCCTTTCACTTTTACTTTGTTCGTGAAGGTAATTTATAAACAGAGCATACCTAAATATAGACTGCAAGAGGCCAATAAATAAATTGTCAAGTCAATTAATAAATCAAACAACTAATTGTTGTTTGATTTATTTTGTGGAACTTACTCAATATTATATAAAAATCGTAATAAACGCACTATGCAACGAATTTGTCGTAATTGGGGACATTGGTTAAAAAGTATAAAATATATAATAATATTTTGGACCTTCCATATAATTTTATGTATATGATTTTTAAACTAATATGTGAATCTCTCTGTTGGGTGAATATCGGGTAGGTCTGAGAGTTGACCCGTGTGGAGTTTCTGGTCTCCTATCGGGCGCGTCCCCAGGTGGCGGATAGGGGGAGGCCTCCCAGATATGGGGGGTACCGGTGGTATTGCCGGCGCGGACCAAAACCAGCTTGGAGGAACTCGAGGGCTACATGCCTTCGTCGCAATTTCTGCTCTGCAGGGAGTTTCCCTGTGCAGTTGCTGGGTTCGAGTTCGAACAGTGCTGCTGTTGGCGGCGACGTATGGTAACCAGTGGTTGCGGACGTTTTTAGTCCTACTGGGCGAGGGGCTGCTCTGCAGCGGTGGATGGCGGTTGCTACAATCGCGGCGCGGCGGGCTGGGCGGCAGGTTTTCTGACGTCTGGTTAGGGGCTTCGGCCTCCCGTCGGGCAACCTGTTACCCGTCGTAGTGTTGTTGTCACGTCTAGCAGCTACGACGGACCAGGGGGCTTGCCTTAACCGGCCGGTTCGAGAGGAAGGACACCTCATCAAAAAACCCTCAAATCTGCGTTTCAGTCCAGCGGCGTGGATTTCCTGTCCCTTTTGGACAGTTTGGCTCGGGAGTGCGTGAGCTTTAGCTGTGGCCTCCCATGGATACCGCCCGACCTCCATGGTGTATAAGGGTTATCCGGGTGCAGGGGGCACCGCCCGGATGGACTTTTATATCCCCCATACTCGTGGGAACAAAAATGTCATTTAACCCGGCCCCATTTAACGACGACTCTAGCAAAATAAATTTGGACAATGAAAGACAACATGATTCGGATGACGCAAGGACAAGACGGACGAGAGCGGTGGGGCTTTCGAAATCAAGCTCAGCCAACAGCGTGGTGGATATGCAATCCCACGAAAAGGGAAGGCTGTGGCGGAAGAGGTCCCTAGATAGGAGCCGCTCCGGTTCGGATTCGGAGGATGGGATTGGGGGTTCAAAAACCCCCTGCCAAAAAACATCCAAAAGAGGGAAGGGCCGCACGCCGGGTACGTGCGCCACTCGGCGTGCAGCCAAACTGGACGCGTCGCGCAAACTGGAGACAGAGTTGCAGGCTGAGCAGGAGGTCGCGGAGTGCGCTGAGCGCATCGAGGCGATGCGTGCTAGCGCTCCCCTCCCCCCCATACCAATAGAGGAAGGAAACACGGCGGAGGCTCTTAGCCTCCGTATTGCGGATAGCTTGGCCGCCATTGAGAAGGTGCGGTCCAGGTCAAACAATTTGAAGACCACTTTCAAAAAAGTCCTCAAATTGGCGCACGACGACATTGAACTGTCGGTGGCACAATTCAAGCGGCTCACAGTCTCAGAGGAGACACGGCTTCTGCAGGCGGACAACTCCCGCCTACAGGCCGAGATTGACTTCCTCAAAAGGGAGCTCGAAAAGGTGAAGACCTCGCAAAGCGCTCAAGAGCGGCCTCAACCACGGGAACCTGACGCTGAATTGGTAGCGTCCATCATGCGTCAGGTGGGAGGAATGATCAATGCCAGATTCGAGGCACTAGAAGAGCGTCTGCCGCCGGCTAAGCGCGTAAGACCGCCGCTGGCGGCGGATAGTAGGAGAGGGACAGTGGAGGCCGTCCAAAAAACGACCGATGACCTTGCCCCTCTCCCGCAATCTACGAAGAAGACATATGCGATGGCTGCTTCGCTGCCGCAACCAAGCACATCGGCGACGGGGTCCGCTCCACAGCGGGCCGTGAAGCGGGCTGCGGTTCCGGTCGCAAAGACTGCCTTAAAGCAACAAGCGGCGGTACAGGTTGCGGCTACGGCTACGGCCATGAAGCCGAAGGCCAAGGTGAAGAAAAAGAAGAAAGTGGCGTTGAAAAGCGTGGCGGATTCAAAACCCGCCAGCAAAGTCGCGCCCCCAACATCAGACCCCCCCCCCCGGAAGAGCAGCCAAAGGAAGGATGGACTGTGATCGGGAAGGGCGGGAAGAAAACAAAGGGGGCTAAGGCGAAGAAGCCTGCGGCGCAGTCCCGCAAAAAGCGGCACAAACTCCACGCCCCCTCTTCCTCGGCTGTCGTCCTGACCCTTCAGCCGGGAGCGGAGGAGCGTGGCATTACTTATGCCAAGATCCTGACGGAGGCGCGGCGTGGGATCGATCTTGGTAAGATTGGCATTGGTGCGATACGCTTTAGGCAAGCTGTTACCGGTGCCAGGATATTGGAGATCTCTGGTGCTTCCAGCACAAAAGAAGCGGATGTTCTTGCCGCCAAATTGCGGGAGGTGCTAGGCGAGGTCAACGTGAAGGTGTCCAGGCCAGTGAAGTGTGCAGAGCTGCGCATTACAGGCCTGGATGATTCGGCCTCCGCCGAAGACATTGCGGCTGCAGTGTCACACGCAGGCGAATGTTCCGTCGAACACGTAAAGTGTGGTGGCCTACGTTCAGGCCCGCGGGGCGCAATGTCGGCCTGGGTGAGCTGTCCGGTGACAGCGGCGAAAAAGTTGGCGCAAGTGGGGCGCATTCTGGTGGGGTGGGTTTCCGCAAGGGTCTCACAAACCGAGCAGAAGCCCCTGCGCTGTTTCCGCTGCCAGGAGCTAGGCCATGTTAGTGCTACGTGCTCCTCACTCACCGATCGGAGTGCGATTTGTTTCCGCTGTGGTGTAATAGGTCATAAAGCGGGTGAATGCTCTGCTACCACTGCTCACTGCGCCCTTTGTGCAGAAGCAAAGCGACCAGCAGAACATCGGCTCGGAAGCTTAGCCTGCAAAGCCCCCAAGCCAAAAAGAGGCGGAATGCGGAAGAGAGATGGCGCTACGGCTCCATCACGTTCTGCTTTGGTGCCTGCCGAGGTGCCACAAACGGAGGCAGCAATGGAAACATAGCAATGGCCCCACTACGTTTCCTACAGGCCAACATCAACCACTGTGCTAGGTCCCAGGATCTTTTACTCCAAAGCCTGGCAGAGTGGGAGATCGATGTGGCGATAGTGTCTGAGCCGTACAATCTGCCCCTCCGGGACAACTGGGCGGGTGATCTGGACGGCTTGGTAACACTAGTTGCTCAAGGTGGCACTCAAATAGAGCGAGTGGTCAGGCGACGGGGCTGCGTCTCAGCGGTAATTAACGGTTACACCGTCGTGGGGGCGTACTTCTCGCCAAATCGCTGTCTCGCCGATTTCGAGGAGTTTCTCGTCGAGCTGAGAGACTTGGTCGACCTCGCGCAGCCACTGTCTGTGCTCCTGGCCGGGGACCTCAACGCCAAGTCGGTGTCTTGGGGTTGCCGGGCAAGCGACGTGCGCGGTACACTGCTTGCAGACTGGGCGGTTGCCTCCGGGTTAACACTTCTTAACCGCGGAACAGAGCTGACGTGCGTTCGACAGAGGGGTGGCTCCATTGTAGACGTCACTTTCGCGAGCCCCCGTCTCGCTCGTTGTATTCAGGACTGGAGGGTTCTTGTGGACGTGGAGACGCTTTCGGATCACCGGTACATCCGGTTCAGCGTATCCACGCCCTCAGCGGCCTCCAGTCGAATCCCCACTGGTGAGCGCCGTCCACGCTGGGCACTTGGTAGCCTCGATAGGGAGCTTCTCATTGAAGCTGCCATAGTGCAGGCTTGGCTCCCGACGCCGCAAGATGGCAGCGTCGATGTTGAGGAGGAGGCCACTTGGCTTGCTGATGCAATGGCTCAAGTGTGCGACATGAGCATGCGGAGAGTGCGGTCGGTTCCAAGAAGGCGACAAATGTACTGGTGGTCCGCCGATATCTCCCAGCTACGTGCTTCTTGCGTGGCTGCGAGGCGGGCGTACACCAGGCACAGACGCCGTAGACGGCGTGACGAAGAGGAGGAGGCGCGGTTATACGCCGTCTACAGAGACTGTATCGTGTCTCTCCAGGACGCGATTAGCACAGCAAAAACTCGCGCATGGGAGGAGATGCTCGAGGGTTTGAACCACGAACCCTGGGGTCGGCCGTACAAGAGGGTGAGGCAAAAGCTCCGCCCTTGGGCCCCGCCTCTATCTCAAACTCTAGAGCCTCGATTTCTGGAGCAGGTGGTGACGTCCCTGTTTCCGGATCGGGGAAGACATTCTCCTCCCCCGATGGCACCCACAATGGCAGTGCAGGAGGAGCCCGCTGATGAAAATGTCCCGGCGGTCACGCGTAACGAGCTCGCAGTGGCAGTGGAGCGGCTCAAAGCAAAAAACACCGCCCCCGGCCCTGATGGTATCCCAGGGCGGGTTTGGGTGCTGGCGCTCGGTGTACTTGGACCCAGGGTGGAACAACTGTTCACGGAATGCCTCAAACAGGGCCAATTTCCCCGGAGGTGGAAAACAGGAAAGTTAGTGCTGTTGCAGAAGGACGGACGCCCGCGCGATTCGCCCTCGGCTTACAGGCCGATCGTGCTGCTCGATGAGGTGAGCAAGCTCTTTGAGCGCGTTTTCGCAGCTCGCCTCATCGACCATCTGGAGGGAGTGGGGCCGGACCTGAGCGAAAACCAATTTGGATTCCGCCGGGGACGGTCCACCATTGATGCGATTGCGGCGCTACGTGACCTCGCAGACAATGCAGCCGATGAAGGGGGAGTGCTTTTGGCGGTGTCTCTTGACATCGCCAACGCCTTCAACACGCAGCCATGGAGTTGCGTAATTGAGGCGCTCCGCTACCACAACGTGCCCGAGTACATGATGCGTTTGATGCAGTCCTACCTGTCAGAGAGGGCTGTGGCGTACCCGGCTCGCCGTGGATGGACGGAAAAGAAGATGTTTTGCGGTGTTCCACAGGGCTCGGTTCTTGGGCCCCTCCTGTGGAACATCGGCTATGACTGGGTCCTGCGCGCCACTTATATCCCGGGTGTTAGCGTGCTTTGCTACGCGGATGACACCCTGGTGACTGCGCGCGGGGCCTCGTATAGGGAGGCGGCCCTCCTTGCGACAGCTGGTGTGGCGGAAGTTGTGCGCCGGATCAGAAGACTTGGCCTAGAGGTAGCCTTGGACAAGTCAGAGGCGATTATGTTTCGCGGCCGTCGGAGGGCGCATCCCGCTGGATCAGCCATCCAGGTGGGTGGTGCGTCCATCGGCGTCAGTTCCACGTTGCGCTATTTGGGCATCGTGTTGGACACTAGTTGGACATTCGTGGAGCACTTCCGTCGCCTCGCCCCCCGTCTTGTTGGGGCGGCCGGGGCACTTGGAAGTCTGCTCCCGAATCTTAGAGGGGCTGGGGGTGCGTGCCGTCGTCTTTACACCGGCGTCATTCGCTCCATGGCCCTCTACGGTGCGCCCATTTGGGCCGACTCTTTGAGCGCCCGTAACAGACCCTTCTTGCGTAGACCGCAGCGGGTCATGGCGCTCAGAGTCGTGAGGGCATATCGCACGGTGTCCTTCGAGGCCGCGTGCGTAATGGCCGGGACGCCCCCGTGGGACCTGGACGCCGAAATGCTGGCGGACGTTTATCGCCGCGTCGCCGCGTCCAGATCGCATGGGATCAACCCATACCAGGAACAAGTCCGGCGATGGAGGGTTGATGCTCTCGAGCGGCGATTCAGGGAGTGGAAACGTCGGCTCGAAGAGCCCAGCGCAGGAGCAAGGACGGTCGAAGCCATCCGACCGGTCCTACGCGAGTGGTGCGACAGGCGGCATGGGGCTACCACCTTCCGCCTGACACAGGTGCTGTCCGGACATGGCTGTTTCGGGCGGTATCTGTGCAAAGTCGCCAGACGGGAGCCGCAAATGGCTTGTCATTGGTGCGACTGTCCGGAGGACACGGCAGACCACACTCTCGCCGTGTGCCCCGCATGGTCCGAGCCCCGTGCTCGCCTAGTCGCAGTCGTCGGCCCTGATCTCTCCCTGCCTTCCATAGCTCGTGAGATGGTTGGCAGCGACAGATCGTGGTGCGCGGCGGTCACATTCTGCGAGGATGTGATGTCGCAGAAGGAGGAGGCAGAGCGGGTCCGCGAGAGAAATCCTACCGCGGACCCGATTCGGCGTCAACGTCCTATTGGGCGTCGTCGCCGTGTTGCGGCCGCTTTACACGGTCGCAACTTGCCTCCTTGATGATGGGCGCCGGATGATGGAACGGGGACATAATCCATCATCCGGTGCGGAGAGGCGGCGTGAGAAGTGTTCCGTTCACGCCGCCCCCCAGGAAGGTAGAGCTTGCGGCCTCCCGCCACAGCTCTAAGTCGCGTTGGGCCTAGAGATAGGCTGCCGCTGACGGGTCTGCGGATGCGTTCTAACGAATACCCGCGGCTCCGTCAATACAGCGGCACGGTGGAACACAGTGGAGTTTAGTCGGTAGGTCCCTGCATTCTGCAGGGTGAGTCCGACATAACCCAGGGCCCTTTCCCCGAGCGCTCTGGGTATGCCTAAATGCATTCTCCACTTAAAAAAAAAAAAAAAAGGTCTGAGAGTTGAACGTGACAGAACAACGTTTGCTGGGACAGCTATTGTTGTATTATTATAAAATAACTACTAACATAGTTTTTTTTTTAAGAATAAAGTAACGCAATTAAATGGATTTTATCCTAGATTAAAATAAATTGTTATTCTAAATTATAATTATAATAATATTATACACGTACCTACGTGCGTACACGTAGGAATAGTTTGTATGTGTGTGTTTTATGCGTTTCTTTTTTTATAGTTTTGTTTTCTCTTGGAGGCAAGGTGTCATTTCTATCTCAATAAATATGTATGAAACGAATAGTCTATGAAAATTACGATACTGTATCACTAGGTCTGCATAAATACGAGAGGCTACGAGCTACGATGCTACGAGAGAGGCAGCTTGTGTCGTCACAATGGATAGTGAAAGTTTTATCGATTGAAAAGTTTTTGAGCATGCGCGCTAGGACAATTCGAAAGCCTCTGACGCTTAAATTGCAACCAGGTGCATTGTACGTGCAGTTTCTACCGGGAATACATAAGCTATAAGAAGCACTATCGCAATTGTAGTTCTTGAACTCAAATAGCTTATACGCATGCTCAATCCGGCGGTGCATTCTACCTGCACTTCATACGAGCAATACATACACACAACCGGACGCCCTCGAATGCAATTATTACAACAGTTATCGGCGACATGGTCTGCTTGAGATTTATATTTCTTTCTTGATTGCTACTTGCACAATGCACTTTTAGTCTTCAATTAATTTCTTGGTCATGTGACATTGATTCAGTTACAGTTTTCGGTATGAAACCATATTATTAAGGGAATAATTTCTCAATAAAGTATTTATTTTTCATGTAACGCAGAACCTTTTATTGTTGTCATATTTTATAAACATGGTGGGTTTGGTAATAATTTATAACAGCAGCAGAATATTTATTAGTTTTTGTTAACGAATAAGTTATTTTGACACACACAATGATAATCATACAGTTTATATCGTTCGATTGAGTTATTATTTTTAATGCAATTTCCTGTTGAGACCTTCACTCCTTAGACGCATGGCACGTTATAAAACGCAACATTCTTAATTCGCTTTGCAGTAATATTCACATACATACCATGCAACTGTCTAGTACTTTTTATTCGTTCTGATGCCGCTGCAGCTTACTGGCACACTCATCTCGGCAATGAGCGTCGACTGCCGCATTGCGGCTCATAACGCCAAAGTGTTACGCTTTGTTGGATTAAATTCTCAACGAAAATATACTCCATTACATAATTACGCATACTTTTCTCGTGCATTTTTAAGGATTCCAACAGTACACTGAACTTAATGTATAAACGAAACTTAAATATTTCTTAACTTAGCTTCTTAGCAAAATGAAAGGCACAACTAAAAGCAACGCGTCGAGGGTAGCGACTGAGGAGGGGTTGTTATTACGCACCCTTACTACGCACTGCACGCATATTGGATCAAAGAAGCACGCAGTTTTAGTATATACAGTGTAGCTGTCTATCGTCTGTCGTTTTTAGGTCAGCGGTGAGTGATATAAGTAATACGTATGTTAGGTATAATTTTAGTATTGTAGTTTTACTATTATGCATACAAATGCTTTTTAATATTTGTAAACATATAAACAAGCGATAGGTTTATATATAAATAAGAATTAATGAAAAAAAAACTTATGTCTTTTGAAAAGTTATGCAACTAAAATAATATGCGGCGAACTGACGTACACGCGGATTCATTTATGTAGTTGTTGTATGACGCGATTCTCGGAATAGACGCCGAGCCTAGTATTGATTTTCGTAGCAACAGCCATGCGCTGACTTTCCCTTTCGATATGCGATTCCAGCCTTGAAAGTTACAAACTCCAATTGCGATCTGCTCTGCTTTATGCATTCCTAGTAAACCTAGATGAACTTTTTGTATAGGCCTACTATTTCCGATACCAGGGGTGTGTTGTTTTAAATTACGGTGTCTTTCTTATTATACAAAACTGAGAATAATTTTAAGAGCCGTCTCTGTCCTTTGGGAAGGTAACAAAATAATTGTAAATTGTTTATAGTGGTAGATATTTTGTTATTATTACTATATTCTATTCTATATATTATATAATTACAATATTTCCATTATTAATTTTATCTCTTAATAACAAATAATATACTTACTTTAATTGAGCCATATTTATTTTTTGCATGACAAAATTATAAAAAATTACAGCGCTCAGTCACTTATAAAATTCAAAATCTAATCGATTTTGAAATTGAAACAAAAAATATTTTGATATTGTTTTTAAATTTAAATGAAACATTTTACAAACATAAACTAATTATATACAAATAGTGATCATTTTTAAATACAATGGCTGTTTCCAGCCATTGTATTTATACCGATGTATAGGTAAACCAGAATCTGATGGCAATTAGGGAAATCAAAATTTTGAGTGTGCAACCCTAGGGAAAATGGACTGATCGATACTGCTTATTTTTTATTTTGTCCTCGATATCATTAGTCACATTACATAAGTGGACAATACTGTACTTAATAATGAAATATCCACTTAATATTATGTAGGTAAATAATTACATGTATAATATACATATTACTTTTATATAGGTAATACATATTATTATTTACACATACCTATATTTGTATATTCATTATCATTATGCCATGTGAAAATATGGATGTAATGATAATGCAGATCAAAACTAGATTGCTTATAATTTTTTATAAAATAAAATAAAACTATGTTTATTTTCGTAAGTAATAATTAATATTAACAGATACACACATTATAAAACTGACTTGGACAGCTTGGACTTGACGAATAGCCGTATTGGAAACTCCTGTAATAAGTTTTCATAAAAAAATGTGTGCGTGTACTAGAGTACACACGTAAGAAGTGAAACTTCTTTATGACCTTATTTTTCAAAAAATAATTTACTATCTACACTAATATTATAAAGAGGAAAACTTTGTTTGTTTGTTTGTTTGATTGATTGTA
>CAJQZM010034462.1:0-15793 GCA_907164665.1 Colias nastes
AAGATTTATAATTTTTTAATTTTTGGGATTGGTATCCACAGATTACGTAGAATTTGGATTTGTTTGGCATTTTATTTTTTATCTGTATGTATATGTATTTTAATGTTTTTTTTTTACTTTTTTAATAATAATTAATTAATACATCAAATAATTATATCTTCAAAAATAATTAATGGTAAAACATTACAAAGGATTTGGGGAGAAACTTAAGAAATTAACTAGATTTTTGAACGTATTTTGAATTTTCATACCATGACGGTTGTCCGAATGTCAGAATCTCAGCTGTTGCTTGCAATGCTTGTTGTCATATCAATTGTCAATGTCAAAATCAGTTGATATTTGTTGAAATTGTTGATCGAATGTTATGGTCTACCGTCTAAGTTTTTAATTTCAATTTTCTTTCTCCAAAGAATATTTTGCTAATTGATTGCTATTTAAATATGTGCCTGAATGATTAAAAAAAATATTGTTATATAAAATTAAAAATTTATATTTTTAATATCAAATTATTTTTTTGTCATAAAAATACTAATTTTTCATAAAATAATTCTCTTCTCATATCGAAATAATGCAGAATAAATAATAAGTGTCATTTTTTAAGTGCGTTTCACAAGAACAATAAAAGTAATCAATTCTACAAAGCATCATATTCAGGGCCTTATTGGTAAGTCATCTCATTATTTTATAATCTACTAGTTAACCGCCCGCGGCTTCGCCCGCTTTGTCCAAAACCTAATAAATTACATACTAAAAGCATCCTCTTGAATCACTATCTATTAAAAAAAAACCGCATTAAAATCTGTTGAGTAGTTTTAAAAGATTTAAGCATACATAGGGACAGAGAAAGCGACTTTGTTTTATACTATGTAGTGATGTTCTTGTATTTATGTAACATCTTAATATTTCCTTTGAATTAAACAATAAAAAAATATCCAAAAGGTTAGTGCTAAAAACCTTGAATATTTGGTGCAAGACATAAATCTAATAATGTATATATACCTACTTATTTTATCTCCAAGAATTATTTTTTTCGTAGGCTCACTCTAGGTTAATTTTAGAGGCATTGGGAAAGATTGTTATAAACTGGTATGTTTATAAAGCGAAAAATATGGTAGTGTTTTTATAGATCAAACTAAGACGCCTGTTTTTCTGACCTTTACTTTATAAATCCCTTAGTATAATTAATAACTTATTTTGAGTCTGGTAACAAATTTTCTTTCTTCTTAACAGTCAAGTCACCATTTTTATCTATCAACTTCTATGGAAATTATGACAATATAGCGAGCTAATAATATATTTTTACTATAAAAAAATTGTATGCGTCAGCTAATTCAAAATTATTTTTGTGTCAGTGTCTATTCCACATAGCTATAGCTATATACAGATAATCAACGAAAAATGTTTCAAAAATTCGAAAAAGTATAAACGGTATAAACATGTACAGGCGACAAAGCTGCATGACCAAGTTATAGATGTATGAACTACATGCTCTGCAAACACGTGCGTCACGTGTTTCAGTATAACGTTGCAATCATTGTATTGTATATAATAGCGTTGCGAAGGGTGACTTGAATGCAATTTCAAATTATTATTGTCAGGTGTTGACGGTGACATTATAATATGTATGTACATGGTATGTACAGACTGCCAGTGTATATACGAAAAATGTGGATCATAGATCTTTGTTCTCTTTTCGTCGTCTATACTAAATTTATAATAAGAGGTTTATTAAATTTCAGATATAACTTTTAACGCCAAGAAATTTTTCTCTCGAAAATATGCCCCCTTCGGATCTAGCCCTAGGGTCAATCCTCAGTTCCATACAGATTTTTTCCACGAGTCTTTTTACCAGTCTTTTTTTCCTTTATCAATATCGTGATTTTTACAGCTTTTGAACCTATGAATCAATTACAATCTTTATTATTTCAATTTTTTTATATTGCTGAACCACAGCCTCTTTTTATCAAAAAAAAAAAAAAAAATGTTACGCTTAAATTGTAGAGCAGTGATATTTAAATAAGTTTTCAGTAGAGAAGTTATCACTGATTACGGTGGTTTTTGTAAATCCTGCACAAACAAACTATCTATGAAATTGGAGCAGATACGTGAATGTTAATTAACCCCAGATTAGTATGTTAATACGGGCTTAGTTATTGTTTGTTTAAAGTTTAAACGTGTACTGTGTTGTATAACACGCAGTCTTGTTGGGTTTCATGCGTTTTCATTACAGTTAATATTGTACTGATTTTATACCTCATTGCTTGTTAATAATTGTAGATAGCTGAAGGGATAAACCTACTTCTGTGTATGGAAATATAGGTTAACACCTGTGGCTTCGCGTGCACTCTGTGTTGTTGCATGACAGCTATTATCATCCCTGCATATTTCCATTTTTTACTTCACTTGCATAAAGTTTTTTTTTTGACAAAAAATGTCACTTTAAGGTATTTTCTATCTCTGTGTCGAATTTATCAAAATCGGTTCAGTCCTTACGTAAAAGCTTTAAAAACTGAGTAGAGACTGACAAGTAGAGTTACTTTCTATTTAGAATATTAGTAGGACAAGATTTCTTTCATATTCTCGGGGATATGCAGATTCAAATGCAATTAAAAAAAAAGACGGGTTGCACTCCGGGAGTGCTGGCAGAAGTGAAAACTTGATTATTAACGTTGAGTTCTCTCCATCCGTCTACGCTTTTTCGATCAGGTCACGTGTCCTGACGCGAGTTTAAGATTTTATACCCATTACAGAAAAAGTGCTCAACGCCGCTAAAGAAGTTTTCACTTCAAAAACTAATTTTATAAATAAATGTAGGTATGATATTAAATTTGTATATCAATCATGCCCGTCAAGGGATTTAAATGAAAATTTATTTTATTCAAATATGAACATCCTTAATACGTGGAAAATACCACGGGTAAATTTTGTATTTGGTATATAATATATATATGCATGCATTTGTAATTAAATAGGTAGCTAAAGTAATATGAAACCCATAATGCAAACATAACGTTTATTAATGCTTTGCGTAATCATAGTTTTTTGAGCAACTAGCATAGCGGTCCGCCCCGGCTTCGCCCGTGGTATATATTTCGCAATAAAAGGTAGCCTATGTAAGCCACAGACAATCTTTAGACCTCAGGGTCTAAAGATTGTCTGTGCCAAATTTCATCAAAATCGGTTGAGAGGTTTAAGCGGGAAAGCGTAACAGACAGACAGAGTTACTTTCGCATTTATAATATTAGTAGGGATTTCAACAAATATTAATTCTATAATATCATGTAACAATGAACATAATAATACGATAATTTATACACAGAGTTAGTTTATAATCAATCCGTTTTTTACACCTCGCGAAATTTAGGTACCTAAATAATTAATAAATTTTTTTTGTAAATTCGTAAAATTATTAGTATGTATTATCTCACATAATTATTTAATAAACAACCGAGGCGAATCGTAAACGTATAAAGTTTATTACATATTAATTTATATTAAAGATGTTAAATTTATTATTTATCCTATTTTACGGTTTATGTTAACAATGTACAGCAGGGATGTTAAGGATATTATGAAGTTTCGGATACGGATTGTCTACGGATATAGGAATGATTATTATACTGGATACGGTTACGGGTACGGATATGAAATTATTTCAGATTATCCGTTAGTTTCGGATAATTTCGGTTACGGATATTAAAATTTTAAGGAATTTCAAAAGTAAAATACAAATAGCTAATATAATGGTTTTATTTATATGTTACCATTTGGTAGAAATAACAATTAGTCTGTGAGTTTTGAATTACAATCAGTATGTATTTAAATTGAAAATTATTATAAATAAATATTGAGTGTTATCATATGTACCTAAAATAAAACTGTAATGCGCGCGGCTTGTGTGTCGGCTGCGCCCAGCCGATCAAAACAACTAGTCATAACTCAATTAAGCTCCGCCCCTATCCGATATTATCCGAAACTTTTATTTCGGATTCGGTTACGGTTATTTTTTTATATCGGATATCCGATAGTTTCGGTTACGGTTACGGAGCTCCCTAACATCCCTGATGTACAGAAAACAACTTTAATAAAGAGTAACATAACTTAGTGTGAACACAGGCTCTTGAAAAACAGTTTATAACTATTTTAGGAGCCTGGGTCATGAAATGTATGTAGCAAATGATGGTGGAAAATAAACGATTATTTATTTATTTAAAAGCCAGGATCATGGTACTTTAACACATTTAAATCTACATAGCATCTACAGCTAGTACCTACTTACTAAAGTAAATACTATTGTAACTTGTAAGTCAATCGATTTGTATGTATCGTATAATAATATTACGTAACCGTTGTATAATTATGAATTATGTTCATAAACATACATACTGCATTGAGGAAATGATAAGAAAGGGCTCGTTTTAGAAAACATAAGATTAATAATTATTTTTCATGCAAAAAGGGCTATTAAATACCTTTATCGTGTAATGGCTAATGAACCAAATATAGAAAAATACTTCCCCAAAAGCTACAAATTTATTTTACAAAAAAAGTGTAATTTTTGTTTAAATATAATTTTTATTCTTATTTTCCATGCAATGCGTTAAAAATTAACAAAAAAAAACACAGTAGCTGCCTCCATTTATGCTCTCAAACAGAATCTATTTCCTGAAAAAAATTAAACAATTTATATGAAAACTCTCTCTAGTATTTTTAATCTGTGGTTGAGCAAACCGCTCTCCTACTTCTTGAGCCTTGAGGGCAAAGGGAAAGATAACAGTTGTGTTTCGGATGTCGTGCTGAACTTCAGCAGCTGAAGTGACCTCTTGTTTGTGAGTAATTTAATTATTATGCGTTTATCGGGCTGTAGATTTTTTGTTTGAATTGTAAAGGCGTATTAAATACTTACCTAATCATTGGTAAATGGTTTTCAGAAACGTAATGTTTTTGTTAAAAAGGGTAAAAATAAAATTGATTGGAGGGAATATTAGCTATTTTTTTTTGTTGTATAAATAGCTACTGCGCATGTATATATCTATGATATTATAACTACGGGTTTTTATTCAGAAACAAATAATAGTTTTTTTTAGTAAATGTAATGGTAAATGAACGTTGATAAAATTAAAAACAAAAATAAAATGACTTTAAGTACTTGAGATACAAATAAAAAATTCTTAAATGCAGTTTTTGAATTTAAATGTTTATAAAAAGCGTTAGGTACGATAACCTAAAAATTCCTTTCGTTTTCTGTATTTTTCTATAATAGTAAGTCATAATAATCTTCAACCAGATATTACAGAATTTCATACAGAAAGATTGTAACCTGAACATAATATAAGGTTAGTTTAGGTAATATCCGCGCGAAGAAATGCTGAAATCAGTTATAAATCAGGCGCAATCTCAGTAAGTAATGCTAAGCTATTAAAAATAAATCGATTGTACATATTTGTCGAGTCCTGCAGACTTTAGTAGCCCAGATAACCACAAATCGCTATTAATACTAACGGTAAATATCCGCAGTGTCCACAAAAATTTCGATCAACTTGCTCTATTTTTGGCATCCTTAAACTCAAATATAGATATTGTCGTTTTAACTGAGTGTTGGATAAACGGGGACAGTATAAAGCTGGGTATCGACTTCGCGCTCCTGGCGCGCGCGCCATGAATGACCGCGCCGAGAGTGCGTTCCGCGGAGCGCGTTCCAAATAATTGAAGTATATCAACTAAGCGCGCCTGGCGCGCGTGGCAACTGTTCCAGTGTTTGACCGTTCATCATGGAAGCTAGTCGTGTACGAGCAGCAGCAGCATTTTTTTCTTTAACTCCGGCACAGGGACTCCCATTTCACTACTGATTTATCTCCAAGCATCTTCTCTAAGCGATTTATATACGAAGAAATTTTACTGTTCCACAAAACTTCTTTCGTACCATATAGCTGAATTAATTTACGGCAACTTTGGTTATCCATAATTATTACTCGGAGCGCAACAAACACAAAAAATACGACAAACCCGTCTCCATTGGCGCGCGCGCCACGTTTGATGCGCGGTAAAAAACCGACACCCGACGGAACGGACCGCTCCGCGTTCGACCGCTCCAACGAACATTTTGGCGCGCGTTCCAAACTGGTATCCATTTCACGCGGCTGGAGCGCGCGCCAATGTTCGATCTCTTGGAGCGCGAAGTCGATACTCACCTTAATACCAGGCTTGAACTCTTATTCTGCCATAAAAACAAGTAAAAGTCTCAATCAAAATGATGGCGTTATTGTATATATTAAAAATCATCTGAAATATACTTTTTCGGAACCGGAAATGGAAGGTGGGAATTGTCTTCTTCTAACAATCGGGCGTAATCTTTCTCTTATCTGCTCCTATAGACCACCAAGCCTTCATCCTTCACTGTTTATAAATTCGCTGGACAAATTGTTAAGCACTATCTCAAATAATGAAATCATTCTGACTGGTGACATTAACTTGGATATTCTTCCCAGTAACACTACGGGTTACGCGTGTGACTATCTGAACATGATGTACTTCCATGGACTTAGACAAGGAGTAAATAAACCAACACGGATAAAATCTTGCATAGATCACTTCATGATAAGAACAAAAAAAAGGTGTAAAACTGTTGTTTTTGATCCCTTGACAGATCATGCACCTATCCTTCTAGAAATCAACACGTCAAAAGAAAAGAACAATAATGAAACACTGTATAAAACCATCTATGATCATAAACTTCTCCCTGACTTAATAGACAATATAAATTGGTACGAATTCTATAAGATACAAGACCCAAATGCAGCTGTGACTTTCTTCATCGATAAATTTGAATGTGCATTAAATAATTGCAAAATAGTTAAAAAAGTTCCCAACCGAAAAAGACCCCTGAAACCTTGGATTACTTTCGGGCTTATTAAATGTTTAAGAAAAAGAGATAGATTACACAAAAGAACCAAAAGAAACCCCACAGATCTTGCCTTACTCGATGAATACAAGAAATATAGAAACACATGTAATAACATCATAAAAAATGTGAAAAAGTCATATTATAAAGACAAATTGGACAAAAATTATGGCAATCCAAAGGGCATGTGGAAGATAATAAAGGAGGCATGTAGTCTATCGAACAACAGAGCACATAGCAATGAACTTTTAAATTTAAAGTATGATACGATTGACGCATTGAATGTAGTCAATAACTACTTTATTTCAATAGGTGGAACACTCGCAAAATCTACCCTTAATTCACTGAAGAAAACAGAGAAGGAATTAACACTAGATTTAAAAAACGATGAGTGTCCTAAAAACTCTCTTCTACTTGGTCCTACTGATCCTCAAGAAATATGTGGGCTCTTATCTAAGCTGAATTCCTGTAGTGCTTCTGGCTATGATAATATACCTACCCGCATATTTAAAGAATTCAGAGACCTCCTGTCACCCCACATATCCTACATATGCAATCTAAGTATTAAAACAGGAGTTTTTCCAAAGCCTCTTAAAAAAGCCATTGTTATCCCTATCCATAAATCAGGCGACAGATCATGCCCCTCTAATTATAGGCCTATTTCTCTGCTATGTACTTTAGCTAAGATATTAGAAAAATGTGTAAGCAAGAGACTTACTCGCTTTTTAGAAAAAAATAAGCTCCTACATAGCAGCCAATTTGGATTTAGATGTGGAAGATCTACTGAGGATGCCACACTGCGGCTCACTACACAAGTGTCAACGCATCTGGATGAAGGATATAAGTGTCTAGGAATATTTCTAGACCTTCAAAAAGCCTTCGACACTGTGTCCATCCCAATTATGCTTGCTAAGCTGGAGCATGTGGGCATAAGGGGCCTTCCCCTTGCTTGGTTTACAGATTACCTGTCTAACAGAACGCAATCTGTGCGTATAGAAGGTAAACTGAGTAACGAAGGTGAGGTCTCTTATGGAGTGCCGCAGGGTAGCACTCTCGGTCCTACGCTGTTTCTGATATATGTGAATGAGCTGTGTAAACTAAATGTGGCTGACTGTGAGGTAACTATGTTTGCTGACGACACGGTTATATTATTTAAAGGTAAAACATGGAATGAGGTATTTAAAAAATCTGAAAAAGGACTTCGAGCTGTGACCAGGTGGTTGGAGACTAATTTGCTAAATTTGAATGTATCTAAAACTAAATACCTATGCTTTTCAAAAACATCTGCACTTAGTCCAGCTGATCACCTGGACCTCACACTACATGTTTTTCCGTGCAACCGTGATTCCAGCAGTACTACAGGCTCATGCATGTGTCCGAAGATACAGAGAGTTCCCCAAATAAAATATCTTGGCATTATAATTGATGATAAGCTTAACTGGATTCCGCAAATTAGAAATGTCTCAACGCGGATCAGAAGATTAATATACGTATTTAAAACACTTAGAAACTTTGCAAGCAATGACTTAATAACTCTAATATATAAAGCACTTGGGGAATGCCTCATAAGCTACTGTATTACATCGTGGGGAGGAGCAGCAAAAACCTATCTCTTAGAAATTGAAAGGTCACAGCGTGCGCTTTTAAAAGTAGCTTTCAAGTTACCATTCGACCACCCAACTACCATGTTATACTCTAAAGTGAAGATTTTAAGTGTCCGAAAACTATTTGTGTATCAATGTATTCGGCGTTATCATAGACTTAATAACAGCAATGAGTATAACAAAAATAGAAGAGTTGCTGTTCCAGTTCCGTGGACTAAATCCAAATTTGGACACAGGCACTATAAATATATTGCTCCAAAACTGTACAATAAAATAAATAAGTTTTATAATATTACTGCTCTGAATAATTACCAAATTAAGGCTGGAATTTTGAATTGGTTATCTAGTCTTGACTACAATGACACAGAAAATCTATTATAAATTCCTTAAATGGATTAATTAATACATGCATACACAAACACAAACACACACACACACACACACGCACCCACATACACACATACACACACACACGCACGCATGCACACACGCACACTCACATAAACTTATTCACTTAAATATAGTATTGATAATGGTTTTGGACTTATTGATTTTTTTTTTTTTTTTTTATAATTTTAATTTTTAAAATATTAATTTCCATTTCTTGATTTTTACATTTTAATATACTTATCGTGAATCTTAATTTTACCTTTTAATTGTAATTTTAATTGATTGTAATTTGTAATATGTATTTAGCTATAATAACTTACTACTAACTTACATTTTATTGTTATGTTGATTGTAACAACTTATATAATAGTGTTGCATTGTTTCGATTTAATTTTGATTTTTTGCTGATTTAATATCTGTTGCTCAATTTATTTTATAATTACTAACTTATTTAATTTTTGATGAATTTATTTATGTGCTGATATAATTTCGAAATTTGTTTTGGACGTGCTTTATTTGTAATGAGTTACCTAGACACATTTTGTTTTTTGTTTTGCTGTTTGTACTTATTTGTTATTGATTTTTTTTTATAGTTTTAATTGCATGTAAATTTTTAATTTATTTTTGATTTTATCTAATTTGTCTCTGATTTTTTTCGTGTCGTGTAACTGTAAATGGAAGACACAGGCTCCTGAAAAACAGTTCTTACTATCTTAGGAGCCTGGGTCGCTCTAATTTGTAAAATGTTTTAAGTGAAATAAATGATTTATTTATTTATTTATTTATTAGAAATATTTAAATAATTCCATATTTAGGCATAATTTTTGTTCAATGTTATAAGTAACTAGCTGTACCCCGTGGTATTTGCCTCGATAAATGGGCTATCTAACTGAAAGAATTTTTCACATCGGTCCCGTAGTTCCTGAGATTACTTACTTCAGATTTATAACTTTAGCATAGATACGAAATTATCGCTATGTTCACGCTTTTTTAACAAAGAGGCACATTTTTTGTCCGTGTCAAAGTTTATCAAAAAGAAAAACGAATTTTCTTAAAATATACAAATAAAAAATGTATTATTCACCATTGGAAGTTCTCCGGTGTTGTAGTCTGGAAAGTTCGAAAAGTATTTTTTGCGGGAACATTTTGGCTTCCGCTTGACAATGGAAACTCTTTGATGTTTATTAAAGTATTCATGGAGTCACAAGTCACAACGTCCATTGATCTTTTACTGTAATTTTTTGAAATTATGGCTTTTAGGGACAGAAAGTTATCAGTTAGTTAAACATTTGGCACAGTTTTTGATGATTCGGCAGAGATTTGCTTAACGACATATTTGATATTTTTTGTTCTCACCATCTTTATGGCGTAGAAACGTTACAGACATACAGGCTGATAAACATGTAGTTTTTCTTTTTACTTAAATCCATTGACTATCAACAGTTTCCATATAGCTATGAAAGATTGAAAGCGCAGGGACGAAATTGAATGAACACATTTATTTATGTTGTAGGTATGAACTGTCTCCTGTGGTTCTGTATTCATATTTCAATGCAGAATTGTAATAAATGTATTCCTAGTGCCGTTATATTTCCATGATGACGTCAGCAATGCAATCGACACGACTTGTTGCATCTTAAACGATTTGCATTGGTTATTTCCGCAGTGAAGCTTTGGCCTTGTCTAATATTGTTCAATTATAGAAGGGGCTTATAAGAGGTTGGAATTTAAGGATCGATCCTTTGAAAAGTTGAGAATAAAATTGCTTTGAAGAGGGGTATGGAGAAAAAAACTTAACAATCAACAAAAATAAATATGTATATGAAGGTTTTATGAAAAACGCGATTAAATTTTGAATTGAAAAACATTCTCTAAAAGGCAAGCCTATCTATCTTCAGACTTTTACGCATTTATATGACTTATTTTTAGAAAAAAACTGAAAAGCAAGCCATTCATGTCTGTCAGTCTGTCAGTCTAGGTAATATTTCCAATCCATAAAAAGTAAACACTTCCAGACTCATCATGCTGGGCGGCAGTGTGCTCTGGTTCCGACATGGTCTGCGTCTCCACGACAACCCGGCGCTGAGGGACGCCCTCGAGGACACTAGGATCCCCTTCTTCCCGATCTTCGTGTTTGATGGGGAGACTGCTGGTAAGGAGATATTACTTGGTCAACCATTTGCTTTTTCTGTAAACACTTGACTTAGCCTAATAAAGAAATGATATGAAAAATGGCATGCCCTTTATTTATTTCCACAACGCGTTAATAGCATAGGAATGGAAAGACTGATAGAAAGAAGAAGCAAAAGACCACATAGTGAAATTCTCGTCGTGTATATGTGATCTTTCTATGATTATAACAATGCATCGTGAGCGTTTTGAATAACAATTTAAACTAATTTCGCGTTGTCAACCTTTTACTGTGATATTAATTCGGTACATGAACGTAAGATTATATTATTGAACCGATTTTGATCTGTTTCTTGTTTGAATATAACTTAAATATCATATGTACAGGTACAAAGTCGGTAGGGTACAATCGTATGCGCTATCTTCTCGAAGCACTAGATGACCTGGACCGCCAGTTCAGGATGCATGGAGGCAGGCTTCTCATGATTAAGGGGAAACCATCGCACGTGATCAGGAGACTTTGGGAGGAATTTGGTATGTAGAACTTACACTTGAAGTAGTGTGTAAACTTTTCAATTCCTGCAAGTAATTTTAGTTACTAAATATGTAAATAATAATTGATTTTTTTACCTGACTGTGTGTGAGGGTTACGTTTTTCGAACTGTAAATATGGTATTCTCTGGTATGTTGTTTAATGGTTTCATGGATTGTAACTTGTGAAGTGTCGTAAGATTCGCCTTAAATTTTAAGAGTTACAGAAGTTAGAGAATATAAAAATGGGTAATTTTTCGCATTTCTATCTCAATTTATGTGTAAGATGTGTTTAAAGGGTTTAATGCAATTTACAAGCCGTCAATAGAAATGTTTTAAACATTTTGTGTATCAATTTATTTTTTGAAACAGTACGTGAATTGTTTGTTCCAATACTATATTGTTTCGACTCTTATCCGTCCAGCTAAAACGTTTAGAGCTAGCGCGCACCACGACGTTTTTTTTTTTTTTTTTTTATGTCAGAGCAAGCAAAGGAGCAGATGGGCCACCTGATGTTAAGTGGTCACCACCGCCCATAAACACTTGTAACACTAGGAGTGTTACAGGTGCTTTGCCGGCCTTTTATGGACAAATAAGCTCTTTTCTTGAAGGCCCCAATGTCGTAGTTGTTCGGGAACACCGCAGGTGGCAAATCGTTCCACAGTTTCACCGTACGCGGAAGGAAGTTGCGGGTGAAGCGGACAGTGGTGGAGCGCCAACCATCCAGATGGTGCATGTGCATCCTTAATGCAGCGTGATTATTTTATCGCAGAAATACAACGTACGAGTTACTATGACAATGCGCGCACATGCGATTAAATAATCGCAGCGATTTTAAAATTGACAACATTTCAAAATTTTAAGCTACTTATTTTTTTATTTTAATGAAAACTAGATCAAAAATTATGATACACGTATTTTTTGCTTTTTCTAAATATGGAAGTTTTCATTCATCTTTTTGAGTTTTAAAATCATCTCATTCTAAAATGTCGTAAGCGCCAAATGACGTCATACATACGGAGGAATACATTTTTTCCTTTGCCACATACCTAGTTTAAATTTAAAAAAAAACTTGACAGCTGACATTTTGACACATTTGTCACTTTGATTCGTCAAGCTTTGTAAATATTGTTAATTGTTATTTGCTGATCCAAATTTTAAACAAAAGAAACTTATTCACAAGTACTGATGATTATGACTTTATGCAGGATTTGTTAAGGGGTGCTGAAAATTTCTGGGAAACAAATATACTATCCCAAAAACGTTGGAAAGTGTTAAATAAATACAACTTTTAGTAAGTAAACAAAGTCTTTTATTTCAAGAAAATTATGAACACTATAGGCACTATTTGTATAATATAAATGAATTGGTCCAACTCCAATCGAACAAACATCACGCTAATGAGATTAAATTAGAAAACCAAAACAATAACACGATTTAAAAGTTTGTTTACATGAATAATTCACAAAAATGACATTAATATGAAATTTGACACATGCCATACCCTGTAAATGTCAGTGATAGTTTTTTTTTTTTACTTTTTTTAAATTAGGCTAAGGCGCATTTTTATTCCTCCGTATGTATGACGTCATCATCACATTTATCGTTTTTATTTAATTTCTCTTAAAATATGCGATTAAAAAATGAAATAATTTTTTTTCTGTAATCGCAAGAGCAAAATAAAGAAACGGTTTTTTTTCTTTCATGGCCTTATAAAAAATGAAATGTTGTCAATTGTGATTTGTCACATTTTGCTGCGACTGCTCGCGACGCGATTGTCGCGAAAATGAAATGCAGAATATGAAATTGTATGGTACCGCGCGCACTGCGAAAATAAAATCGCACACTCGGGCCCGGCTGGCACTTCACTCGTGTTTCGTCTCTCCAACAGTAAACATCTTATTGGTATTAGGTACTGTTTGGTAAACATAAACTCAGTAATCTGTCAAAAGTTTGAATTTTCATTCTATAATAGCCAAATAATTTTTTGGGATACATCCGAAGTTCATTGTATTTCTGATAAAAGAAACTTATTGGACTCATCCTTTTACAGCATATAGAATAGTCAAAGAATTCTATCTGCTGTAAAACGATGAGTCCAATATTGACGAATTTTCTTTTTCTTAACCGACTTCAAAAAAAGGAGGAGGTTATCAATTCGGCCGGTATTTTTTTTTATGTATGTACACCGATTACTCCGAGGTTTCTGAACCGATTTACGTGATTCTTTTTTTGTTCGATGCGGGATGGGGTCGAATTGGTCCCATAAAAATTTTATTTGCCTAGGCCCAGTAGTTTTTATTTTATGAGCATTTTTGTCTGTACTCGATGACTTAATTGGAATGTAGCAAGTAACTTTGATTCTCTTCCCAGTTCTTTTTTTTCTTCTTATCTTCCGAATTAGTTAATAAAGACAAGCAACTTGTACGAAATCCATGTTGAAAGTGAGTAAGGATCACAATTAAATTATCGCTGTGCGCGCACCGTACTCTCTGCGATTTTCTACAGCGCGATTTTGAAATCGTGTCGCAAAAATTAAAATCGTGGTGCGCGCTTGGCCTTATTATTAGGTCGTCAATTGTTTTGCGTGTTTTGTTCACGCGCCACGTGACCGGGGCACATTTGTCACGTTGCCGTCAGGAACAGGGAACCTAGAAAATGTGGATGATGTTATGTAATGGAGTTGAGCCTTTGTAGCGTTGTTGTTTTGAGGGATTGAGGAAATACGTTGGGCTTGCCACATTTTATAACTTTTGTGATTTTTTGAGTTTTTCCTCACCGTTTATTATGGGTGGGGTGAAACAAATAACGATTCGTTTCTTAGTTAAAATTTATCTTTGTGAAATGGCAAAGCCACTGCTAGGTAGGCCTGATGAAATTTTATCTTCCGGCTATGCATTTATTTTTCTTTAGAGTCAATTTATAAAGATTTCTTCTGAAGATACAGAAATAAATGAAATACAAAAACAAATAAAAATGTTATAGCTTTTACGATATGTACCTACGAAAAAAAAATTTACAATGTGGACTAGGTGGACGTCCATAAATTAAGTGAGGCCTTTTTGATGGTATAATATAATATGCAGTATCACAGATTAGTAATACAGTCTGCAGTCCGATTTATTTGCTACTAACTGCCCCGACAGACATAGTTCTGCCATATTGCACCTTTTTCGTGTTTTCTCTCCATAAGAACCTTCCTTAACAAAAAAGTTTATAAAAATTAACCGAATTGTTCAAGCCCTTCCCAGTTTTACACTGAGCAACACATTTGTCGATTAATTTTTATTGTATAGATCAATATACAAGTGTCTCCATACATTCACTCGTTCACTCACTCTTCGAATCGCGCTGCAGGCTTTAGTAAGCTATGTTTCAAGCAAGAATGAGAGCTAATATGGCGCGTGTACTGGCGGCACACGGTGCGTACGCTTTCGCGAGCATATTTCTTTGTTATATGCTAATTATTAATATAGCCAATCAATAACTCCTTCATTTGGTTACACATTCACTCTTTCATTCACTCGTTCACTTATCCCTCACTCACTCGTTCATCGATTCACTCATTCGTTCACTGGGTGGGTTCATGGGTGACTGAATCAAGTTTATTTAGTTATTTCCGATATATTGTTCTTGTGCAACAATCTTCATTCACTCACTCATTCTATCCCTCCAGGTATAAGCAAGCTCTGCTTCGAGCAAGACTGCGAGCCCATCTGGCGGGCCCGCGACGAAAGCGTGCGAGCCGTGTACTGCCACATTTCTTTGTTATATGCGTCTCATATACTAGTTCACACATTCAGTCAATAATTCTTTTATTCGATCACTCATTCACTTACACACACATTTATTTATTATATTTTACGCTCTAGGCATAAGCAAGCTCTGTTTCGAGCAAGACTGCGAGCCGATCTGGCGGGCTCGTGACGAAAGCGTGCGCTCCGTATGCAGAGAGATCGGCGTAACGTGCCGCGAGCGAGTGTCGCACACGCTATGGGAACCCGATACCATCATACGCGTGAATGGAGGAATACCGCCGCTTACTTACCAGATGTTTTTGGTGAGTCCTATCATAGTGTAAGGTCACAGGTTCTTTTGTGTCCAATAAAATATTAAAACTAACAATTTCAAATACAAAAACTCAAAAACATACGACATTTTCAAAAATCAGAATCAATGTAATTGTTTGTTATTTATTCTGCTCTGCTACCATACAATAGTTGAATGCATCGTGAGT
>CAJQZM010034464.1:548-40883 GCA_907164665.1 Colias nastes
GTTGTTCTCGTCGTAGAAGGGAGCTTGAAGGATTCCCGCGGGAAATACGATTTGGTTCTTGGTGGGAGTGTAGTAGGCGTTCACTGTTGATGGTGTCATGCCTGAAAGTGGATTAAAAGATAATAACACAGATATAAGCATTATTTTCCCATACTTTACCTAATACTACGAATTAAGTAATGAATGAATTGAATAAACATGAATTCTGTGCATATTATATAACTGTATTTATATATGTTAACGGTACAAATAAATGAATTTTCTTTCTTTCTTTCAAATACTAAAATTACAATTAACTTCTGGTTTATATAAATTGACGCATTTTTCAATGTTACTTGACCACCCCAAACACACAGTATTTGATGAAACAAATCGATTGTAACATGGCACTAATAATCTAGTTATATGTAGCGGGAAACAACTAAAAAAAATCTGATAAAATTAACCTACTAACTTTAAAATTCTGAATTTTTATTATAAAATTTCAATGTTCTTAAGTAATTTTCCCATAAAACTATACATAGCTAAATTCACAAACTTACCCCATTTGGTCTTATTGACAGGCTGGTCTAGTTTCCTCAAATCATGTTTCAGACTGAATGTATTAAACGCAATATTGTTTTCAAAATACTCATTGGGTTTGACTATCAGCTCTTCGTACTGTTTATCTAATTCTTCCTTGTTAAGGATGTAATCCGGAAAACCTGCAATTGTTATTAAATCGTTTCATGAGATTTATTTTTCACTATCAGCAAAGTTTTTGAATAAAATGTCTTATCAAGACATTGCAACTTAACTATTTCTTCTAATACCAGGCATAAATCCTAAACATTTCCAAAAAATCCTACAAAGACTGATGTATTTGTTGAAACAAAATATGTTTCTAAACTTTCTTGAAACATTTCCTTATCCAAAATCACAATAAGGTTTAGCAGTTATCTGAAAACGAAGATATTTTCACAAGACCCTAGTTTAGACCTTTTAGAATATATTTTCCCTACAATTTTCCGATATCCTCACCAATCATATCAGTAATAGCATCTGCCTTGCTCTCCGCAGCCTCCCGTGTCTCTGCGTCCATCCAGTCCAATTGCTTGAGATGCTTCTTGAAGGCCGCTCGGATGTTGTCTATCATTATCTCGCCTTCAGTTTTGGCAGCACCGTGGAAAACTTCGCGGACGAACATCGCGCCTACCGCAAATCCTGAAATTGTGGTAAGTTAGTAAATTTGTATATTTTTAAACTCATATATTTGTTTATTCAATTAGAATTATTCTAGAAGCACTTTTAAAAATTCTTGCTAACGGTTCGGAAAACATCTTTTTTTAACAGTTAAAAAATATTATAAACTCTGTTGGCATGTCATTTAAATATTAAGTAATATGTAAATGATTATAAAACATATTAGACAATGCACAAACACAAAAACATACACAAAATATATTTTAATCCTGCGAATTGGCGAATTTGATGTAATCTAACTACGAGATCTAGTTAATTTCGTACAGAAGTTAACTTTTATAACTGTGTACAAAATTTCGTATTTTTAAACTACCCTACAATACTTCTAACACATTAAATCTCACCAATAGCATTATTAGTATCCGTAACACAGTATCTCCAAGATTCTTCCGCTCCTTCAGAACCGAATAGTGCTTTTCTCAAAATCTTAGACGCATCTCGGAAAGGTTTGGATAAATATGTAGAGAGAGATCTGGACACTTGCCACATCATGTAGCTGGTGATTGTTCTGGAAGTTAAATGTTAGAATAATAAATAAAGCGAAAGCTAAATAATGGCTATCCTTAATCCTACTAATATTATAAATGCGAAAGTTTGTGAGGATGTGTGTGTGTGTTTGTTACTCTTTCACGCAAATACTATTGAACCGATTACAATGAAATTTAGCACACATATAGAGGGTAACTCGGATTAACACATAGGATAGGTTTCATCCCGGAAATCCTACGGGAACGGGAACTATGCGGGTTTTTCTTTCAAAATGCGGGCGAAGCCGCGGGCGGAAAGCTAGTTATCTATAATAACGATTTGTCGAAAAACAAAACGAAGTGGAGAGTAAGTACAAGAATATTGGAATTTGATAAATTCTAAAGAGAGTAGAATATTTAACTACATTTTTAGAAGTTTACATTTAATTTATATATATTTATGTTTACATACCTTTGATCTTCCTCAGTTTTACTATACTTTTTGAGTACTTTGGTCAAGTTTCTAAAATATTCCGGCGCATATACTACTATTGTTTCATTGTCAGGAATCTAAAAAAAAAATTATAGGAAATCATTGATTATGTTAACTATATTGTTGACCACGAAAATATTATTATTAACCTCAGTTGACAATAATTGCAATACACAGTATAATAGTTAAAGAACAAGACAATTCTATCAGAACACTGCTTAACTATAGCTTTGTAAAGTACAATATACAATTTTTATCCAAATTTTTAAACATTTTCCAACTTACCGTTCTATTAACCAATCTGAACGCATCATTGAAAAACACGCTCCAATTTAAAAATGGCGCCTCTCTTTGCCACTGTTTCACGGTAAACGGATTGTACAACCCCTCTTCATCCCTTCTATCCTCAGAGGGGGTTGTTATATTAGCCAATTCTGTCTCAAATTGTATTACTTTGCTCATTTGCTGCCTAGCTTCAGTTTTATTAGCACCGAGTAATACGCAAATACGAGTCATATAGTCGAGATAGGCATCTAGGACCTTTTTGTGAGCTGTCTTGTTTAGGTAATTGTCCCGGGTGGGTAGGTTTAGACCTCCTTGGTCAAGCTGGAAATAATAGTTGAGTGTATTTATAAATATGTAACTGCTTTATCCAGCAGAATTATTTTAGAAACATTTATTCGTTTAACATTAAGAAATCAATTCATTCAACATTGAAGAAAAAGCCTGTTTAATACAACTGGGATCATTTAATTTTTCTTAGTTATATTATGATAATATACAGAAGTAGCAAGGAACTAGAATATTACTCACCACTATAACATGCTTAGTTGAATTTCTGTCATCTTCTGTAACCGCCCAATTGAAAAGACCGCCCAAATTGTATCTAAAATTTTAACAAATTGAATAATTAACATTATTAATTTTTCCTTCAATTTCAAAACTAAAAAAGCTTGTAATATATTAGAATTATTAACAAAATAATACATATAAGTACAATACTTAAGTCCATAAAATTTCGTTTAATATCATTATAGCTATTCAGATCAGATAAGATCATTATATCTATTCAGATCTTTCAGGAATTTGAATGTGCTATAATACCTATATCTATAAAATTCACACTATTTAAACACTACTTCTTTTTCTGAAACATAATCCTGCTAAACCTTGTGCCTTCCACAAAAACCCTTACGATATATTCAACGTACCTATTCTGAATATCCTGCAATAGCTTTTGCAGATCCCATTTCTGCGTTCTCACAAGCGTGTTTGGCAGAATATGCCAGCCTCCCAGCTTCTTTATGATGCCGATCAGTGGTTTATCTCCCAACCTTTCTATTGTTTCATTTGTGTCTACACAGGCGTCGTAATAGATTCGAGCTTTGGCTTCTGCTCCGGTGGTCACGTTGAGGTTTATTTTTTCTGGAATTTTATGATATAGTTTATTTATTTATTTGGTAACTTATTTGAAAGTATTGTATACTTGTAGACATAAGAACTTGCAGAATAAGACATGTAGAATGTTGTAGTAGGTAGTTTTAGTGATACTAACTACCTACATAATATGTATACAACGTCCATTATGCAGTTTATATAATTTTTATAATTTGATAAAAAATACTAGGTAAATAGGCCGGTTTCCGTAATATTGTTTTTGTTTAAACCGGTTCTTTCACTATTTCTTGATTTATATCGTGAAAATTAACTACCCATAAGTTCCAATGACGTCATAATATAAATATCATACTATTATCATAAATACGAATAATATATGAATCTTTGGATTTGGATCCAAATTTGCTAGAGACAGATTGATATACCACACAAGAGACGTTCATATTGAACACTTTACACAACATATTAACAAGCAATTTATTTTTATGTATATGGTATGATAAAGTATCAAATTATTTTAACAAATAAATAACATAATTCGTCAAATATTTAAATTCGCAAGGTGCCTCTAATGACATGAAAATTCTGAAAAATCACGTAAGTATACAGAATGTTGGCTTGACATTCGTTTCCATGTTCAGTTTGGTTTTTCCTGGTATATTTTATTTAAAATTAACAAGAATAAATTTCATATACCTATAGTGTGTCGAATATTGATGTTGTTAAAGTCTCAACAAGTAATAAAATAAATCGTTTATTTAACATCTACAGATACTCTTATGTTTCATGAGTCGAGCGGTGCGGTGGTAATTGCTTACGAATGACCCACTCTTACCACACTAAAAATATAAACAAAAATACATATCTAAAATGAACACAAAAATACACAAACAAACAAAAAATAAACAAGCCTTCAACTTACCCATAGCAGTCTTAATAATCAGCTGATTCTGCAGCTCTATCTGACTAAATATACCCCAGTTGGATTTCCCTTCAGGTATGGGGTTGTTTTTCACCCAACCCCCACACGCGAACTGGTAGAAATCATCGCAAGGGTTCTGTGTTTCATCCAGGGCCTTTATAACCTCGCTAGCTGTGTAGATGCATGTGCCTGATAGGCAGAGATCTGAAAACAAGAATTAGGAACAATTTTAAAACCAATAAATAATAAATAAATATCTAATGTAATATCTGGAAATACTTCGAGGGTAGTTGCGAAGAAGCACGTACCTACGTAATTAGATTTTTAGTGCCGTTGTATTTGACCTTATTTAAAATGTTACTATTTCAAAAAATAATAGTAAAACACGATGTAAGAATTAAGTTTCTTTAAATGGCTGATAAATGGGACGATCAGTCTTTTGTGCTATCAAAGCTACCAAGAAATTAGAATTTGTATAAACTCAAAAAGCACTTGAGTGTCTCATATGTTTATTATAACACATGAGTTTTTCAAATAATATAAATCCATTAAAATAACATCTAGCTTGAAGAATAGTGGGATAAATTAAATTGTAATAAACATAATATAATATTATATGTAATCATAAATGCTCGGTATTGTTACATCACTTCGCTTATATATAACAATATAATAACACATTATGGACGTCTGTAGCAAATCGCAACCAAGGTTAATGTTAATTTACGATGCTAAGTCATTGCAATATGTAGAAATTCACGAGAAAATGGAATTTCATAAAATTTAAAAACGTTTCAATCTTGAAAACATGATGCAAAGCCAGAACATAGGTACATATTTTAAACATTTAGAAGAGGAAGTTAACTTTCATGAAAGTTTTCCAGACAAATTGTAACTACTTAACAATAAATCATTTTAAATCCGCTACAAAAATCTTAACGTAGTTAGGTACATCGTATAAATCTAAACAATAACAAGAAAAATATATCACATAACCTTTGCTAACAAAACATAACACCACAATAGCGAACTATTTACATTACAATTTCATACCCAACTCGGTATAATTTCACAGAACAAACAGACCATTTCTATGTAATATTCAAGACATTTTCTTTGCCATTACACGGCGTGTTGGCAAACAATACGACACCATAATCGCTGACGTCATCAACAATATGACATTGACCTTGCCTTGCCTTGTGCTAACTCGGTTATTGATCTGATTTTAGGGCCATTGTAGCAAGAGGTTTTATCTGCTTATCTATGATAAGTATTATACTTGCAAATGCTTTTGCCGGTATTGATAATATTTTTTGAGGTGGTAAAATGCATGTCTGTCTGTTATGCTTTCGTCGCTAACGGTTTAGCCATGAAGGAACTGTTTTTGATTATTATTAAAAGCATAAAACTTAAAGGAGATGAATTAGGTAGGCAGCATATGAAAATGTGTATGGATAAATTCTACTGATTGACAAAGTGATGTGAACGCATGCGCAACTAATCATCACTTTTGGAACGAAGAGTAAATATATTACGTTCGATTTCAGTGCCCAAATATAAAACATATTCAAATTCATTTATGTACATTGTATTAAGGAGAAAAATGAAAATCTCAAACTATTGAAACGATTTCGGAAATTCTTTTACTAGTATTAAATATGAATCCTAGATGCAATGAACAATATTTTTTGTATTCCTCGAGACAGATTCTACACAAATACATATGGTAGGTACTTTACCGCTATCCTTTTCAACAGCTGGCACACGAGGATACGACCCTGTCTGCATGCTGACTAACAGCGTGGTGGTCAGCATCACCATCAAGAAGAGGATCCCGCTGAAAACCAGCAAGAACCGCTCTAGCTTCGTCCGTTGGTGCCATGCTAGGAAGGTCAGACCCTGGAAAAAGATAGTATTCATGTAAATACAGGTAAATCGGCTTAAAATATACATATCGACATACGATTATTTTCATGTTCCTATTTTTGTTTTAAATATTAAAATAGGCACCGTATTGTTAATTTTTAAACATATTCTGTGGCAAAAAATCGTTGTATCAGAAATAAGTTTTTCTATGTTATTAAGAAAGAAGAAGATTCAGAACTTTTGGCATATTTATAAAAAAAAATCAGATGACTTATTAACTTCGGGAGGACAATCTTGTAATAACAAAAATCTTAAAACCATTCGAAATAAATTATAGCTACGTAAAACGAGACATAATTAAATATTTTTTCAAGAAAAATATCTTATGTTAATTAAGTTTTAGGGCATAATAAACGTTCTTCATAAAGCTTATTAAATTCTCAGCACAAAATTATTATTTTTAAATCTAGAGCATGCGGGGCCTGTTAAGGGCAAGCACCCTAAATTTTATGTGAATTTGCATTAATATTCTGAAACAGTCACACATACAATCAAAATGGAAATTTAGTATATGATTTATTGGGTCTTTTTCTTTCGATGTACAAGACAGAAACATAATTGTAACATTTTCGCTCGATTCATTTTTTATTCAAAAATGATGCCTTTTTTAAGGATTATTACATTTTTTTTAAGATTTACTTGGACTTTATGTCTAAAATAAATGTTAACAGTAAGAAAATAGAGTTTACTATTGAATCCCAAGATATTTTTTCTCTAGATCAATTATTACTTTAGTTATAAACGAAATAAGAATTGAGACTTACTTTTCGAGCTCGAACGCGATCAAAGAGCGCACGCGATATTCAACTTTATTACGGCTGTATTAGCGTCTAGTACCGTAACCGGTCTCTCAGTGCCAGAAATGAGAAAGGGAGCCTCCTCTTAATTAGATTCTTAATTAAATACACGGTCGAAAAGCTAATTAAAATGGATGTCATGAAAACTGTCGACAAAAGTGAAAAATGTAACATGACAAGGTACATATATTTTTATAGTAATAAAACTTCATTTCTTCAGAATATGTTTTACAATTTCATAATTTACCTAACTAAAAAAAAATCTCGGCACAATTCAAAATAACAATGTTAAAAACATAACTTCCTATTATAAATATGATCCCTAAAATAGTATCTGTACCTACTAATGTACTTAATCAAAAGTAACAAAGTAAATAACAATAACCAGGTCGGGTTAAACGTTGGTTACACTTAGCTTACGTGAAGTACTGCACTACAAAGTACCTACATTTGTTTTTTTTTTTTTCAGGTCGACTGCTTGTGCTTTCATATAGTTTTAAGTACTTTTATTTTGAGGCGTCAAAATACATTTGATTTTTTTATTTTCCTAGTCTAAAAGGCGGTAGTAAACCATATAAACCATTTTTACTTTCATATTATTTAGTTTCATGTCTTTGTTGCTTAAACAATATACAATAAATACAATATTTTCTACTAGAAATAAAAGCATTTATATAAAATCGTGATCTCAAATGCACGTTGCTTACTCTAAGTTCACTCAACTGCGAACTTAACAAGAAAATGACAGAATACTTGATTTATAAATTTCCCAACAAAGTGTCACTTTAAATGTCGCTTTTTTATTTGAACTTTTGCGTATTTTCCCACTACAGTTGACAATTTTGTTCAGTTTCATATTTATACAAGAATACAAGGCTCTTACGTCACAACGGGATTCCCGTTTAAATAAATATTTAAATATAAATATTTAAATATGAAAAAAATAAATATACTGTGACGCTCACAACCTTTACCCTTAATATTTAATAATGTGTTTTATAAATACGCTTTTACATTCGTTATGTTTAACAAAAAAATAATTTAAAATACGTTGTGTATTTAGGATTTTTAACCTTCTTATGTGTAAGAGAAAATAAATTATATAAATTCTTCGCGGCACGGTTTCGAAGGACCAAAGAAGTTATTTTAAAAATTTGTAATACATATCTTCTCGACTCTCGGGTCCATTGGGAATTTGGTCCAATAAATTGTAACTTTGCGGGAAATTGGGATCAGATTTCTGAACCAGACGGGAAATATTTAAACATAAATGTTTTTATATTTTATTCCTATACAAACACATATAGCTCCTTTTGGCGAAGTCAGGTGAAAATAAATAAACAGTCCTCCAACTTAATTTGTGTCATTTTATTATTGATAAAAAATGCATGTAAATAAAGCCATTGTTTATAAAAATATTCAGTTAAACACAATAAATGAAAAATGAAAATAAAGTGCAATATTTTATGCAGCGACGTATGATCTAACATCATTCATCCACAGATTTGTTCTCTGATCTAAACTTATTGAGACAGCACGAAAGCTATCTTTTGACAATTTCGTGAGCTGAATTCTGAACCTAGTACACCTAATCCAGAACTTAACTCATCTAAACAGAATAGATTTTAAATTGTACGTGGTGCGTTTCAATAAAACAGATATCAATTACTAGATATGCTATCGAGTGCACAGTGCATCGATCGTAAATAGAATACTATTTATAAGTTAGGTTATTAAGAATCGTATTGTAGCTTTAATAATATGACGTCCAATTAAGTTCAGGGTAGTGTTCTCATCGATTGATTGTATTTTTTTCAAAATATAGTAATCAATACATTGTAAAGTACTAACATTCAATTGAAGTAGAAACTATCAATAAAAAGCCATTTATAATATCGTTTTTATGCTGGTCTGTCTGTTTATTCCGGATAATACTGGCTCTGAGATGTGCGGCCTATTTGGCCGGAACGATCAATTACAGGCAGCGTAGTAATAGGTACTTACCAACTAAATACATATATAATATATACCTACATATTATGGGCATTAAAGGTTGATATAAAATTATAATACATGCACATGAATGACTCTAAATTACGCGTTTAATCTCTATTTATTTCTATGGCATAGAACTATAAAATATAATATATGTAGTACCTACCTAACTAAACGGTTGAAAGAAGAATAATCAAATAAAATTAATTTTATATTATACTAGCGGCCCGCCCCGGCTTCGCCCGTGGTACATATGAAAAAATAGATGTTGGCCGATTCTCAGACTTACCCGATATGCCCAGAAAATTTCATGAGAATCGGTCCACCCGTTTCGGAGGAGTATGCAGACTAACATTGTGACACGAGAATTTTATATATAAGATAAAAAGGTCTACTCACCATTTCTGTTTTCACTCACATTTGATAAACAAATATTACTTGTATGCACGACACAACTTAAAATAGAGCTGTATCTACTGACTACTGTATGATTCTATTGTATAGTCAAACTAGTCATTGTGTAGACCGTTTAGGCTATAATGCCACAGGCTAAATAATTCAGGTACCAAACTTTTAATAAATTAATTGAGATACCTTCCTAAAACAATATTTATAACTAATAGATAAATACTGTATGTTGAAAATTAACTGATTTGAAATCAACACTTTTTAAAGAATTTTGGAAATAGGAACGTTAAATATTGTTGAAGAATTGACTTTAACTGAAAAACTGACTTACTTATGGTCATTATTTAAGATTCACAGAGTTATTGTCTTAAACAATATTTATGGATAACCATACATAAATATTAGCTAAGAAATAACTCAATATTAGTGCAATTGTTTTGTATTATCTGTGGCCCATTCGACAGTAATGTGCTTGCGTCACTGCAAATGTGCTATGGTTAACTTATGTGATGACGCCCTATTATGAGATTATATTGTTACATCATTGAGACATACTGATATTATAATATATCAAATTATTTATTATTAAACGTCTTAAAATATTACCTACTAGCTTTCCGCCCGCGGTTTCAATGAATAACCCACATAGTTCCCGTTCCAGTGGAATTTCCGGGATAAAACCTATCCTATGTGTTAATCCAAGTTACCCTCTATATGTGTGCTAAATTTCATTTTAATCAGTTCAGTAGTAATTGCGTGAAAGAGTAACAAACATACATACACATACATCTATCCTCAAAAACTTTCGCATTTATAATATTAGTAGGATAGTAGGACAAACACCTTGTTCACGCTTCGTCCGGGATAATAGAAATTCATGTCTGTACATATTTGTATTTATTATTTTTTAACAAAAAACTAAAAGCCTAATTTAAATGGGGCCACATCGCAGGCACCAGCTTTCAGATATAAAAAAAATATCAAAATCAGCCAGTCGCAAGTTCTGAGGTAACAAACCGTACAAGAAATGCAGTCGAATTCAATTGCCTCCTTTTTTTGAAGTCGTTTGAAATTAGTACAAAAAAAGTAGTAAGTATGCGCCGCATCAAATTTATTGCAATTGTTTATGCGTGGGTTCAACACACAAAATGTACTTACCTAACATGAAAATATTATTCTAACGTCTCTAGCTCTCTATTAAAGATATACTATTAAACATAATAATTTAAAAGAACAAATTGAACTCTGCTGACCTTGGTATTGCATCAGATACACCTTCACCTATTTATGTAATTGAGCATTTATCACCGACTAACAAAATAATTCATGCTGCCGCTAGATTCAGAGCAAAAGAAATTAACTACAAATTTGTATGGGTGCGAGGTGGTAGAATATTTATGAAAAAGGACGAGGTATCTGAGACTATTGTCATAGGAAGCCTGGAAAAATTGAAGTCGGTATCCTAATCCCGTAATAATACTATATTTACCTATTGCACAAGATTTATTGTTATAATTTTTATTTTCGATTCTATAAAAATGTATTACCAGAATACAAGAGGTTTACGTAGTAATTTGGTTAATGTACGTCAGCATATACAGAGTTCAGACTATGATGTCTATGTCTTAACTGAGACGTGGCTGCACGGTGGGATTTTTGACAATGAAATCTTCGATAACACATTCACAGTATATCGTCGCGATCGTGAATCCTCCAATATCAGTAATCATAAGAAGTTGGGAGGCGGAGTACTCATTGCAGTTTCTAATAAAATTTTGTCTAGACGTATGTCAGATTGGGAGAGTAATTATGAGGATGTATGGATTGCTATTGGTTCCGGTGGCGATTTCCATAATTCTTTAAAGATATGCGCTGTCTATTTGCCGCCCCCTGTCACTTATAATATACTAGATAATTTTCTTTGCAACTGTAGTTCTGTCATTGAAAGATATTCGTCTGGTTCTACGATTCTTCTTGGTGATTTTAATCTCCCCTGTATCGATTGGATATACGACAATACAAACTTCTTCCTATTTCCTTCTTGCAGTGGTTCTCGTTTAAGAGATCGTCTGGTGGATTTCCTCACTTTGCATGACTTCACTCAGCGCAATGGATTTAAAAATTCTCAAAGTAAAGTCCTTGATTTGGTACTGTCAGACATTGATTGCGTTGATATAACAGTATGCCCTAGTCCTATAAGAGAAGTTGACAGGTACCATCCCCCTTTAGTTATCACACCTAATACTAAAATTATCAGAAAATGTAAACCGAAGCCCTCATATCGTTACAACTTTTTTAAAGCAGATTACAATACAATAATTAACGCTCTCGACTGCATTAACTGGAAACATGAACTGAATTCAACAGAGGGAATAGATGGTATTGTTGATAATTTTTATGCTGTTATCAATAATGTTATTAAACAACATATACCGATGACTTTTCGATACCAAGGTGGTTATCCACCTTGGTACTCAAATCATCTTATAAAAGTGCTTAAAAAGAAATTAAAATTACGTAAGAAGGTAAAAAAATATGGTAATCCACTAGACGTTCTTGAATTTAGTTATCTGCGTAAGGAAAGTGCCATCTTAATTAAAGTTTGCTACAAAAACTACTTAGACAAGATTGAAAAGGCGGTTAAAACTCAGCCTAAAATTTTTTGGACTCATATTAAGAACTTGCGGAAAGGCGGATCCACTTATCCCTCGCAGATGGTTTTGAATTCAGAAGTCGCCAACAATCCTACTGATATCGCTAATTTATTTGCAAAACAATTTTCTTCTGTATTTGATCCAACACATACTTCACCCGATTATTCTTCATCCAATGATGTTTCCCTTATTAAAATCACAAATTCTTTTAGCATATCTCAACATACCGTCTACAGAGCACTCTCAAAATTAGATAGGTCCAAGGGTGCGGGACCTGATAATATACCACCTATTTTCTTGACGTCTTGCGCTCGAGCCTTGTCTTTGCCACTATCGTATATATACAACGCCTCACTTGAGAAGGGAATATTTCCCGCAAAATGGAAACTGGCTCGAATTGTACCCATATACAAAAATGGCAAACGTGATCTGGTCTCTAATTACCGTCCAATTTCTATTCTCTCTACAATGTCAAAAGTTTTCGAGTCCCTTGTATATAACCATTTATATTCCACTGTCCAAAGCACTTTATCTTTCAAACAACATGGTTTTGTCAACAAGAGATCTACCAACACCAACTTAGTTGCCTTCATAAGTGATGTGTCAGATGCCGTAGACCGTGGTTTCCAGGTTGACGCTATCTACACCGACTTTTCTAAAGCTTTTGATAAAGTCAGCCACCGCATATTAGTCGACAAGTTGAAACACTCTGGAATTACAGGAAATATTTTGAATTGGTGCTCGTCTTATTTAAGTGGAAGAAAGTCGTCGGTAGTTCTTGATGGAGTTCAGTCCAAGTATTTCTTAGCGACATCAGGAGTGCCTCAAGGGTCAACCCTGGGCCCATTATTTTTTAACATATTTATTAATGATTTACCTGATATTTTCCAGCACAGTACACCATTTCTATTTGCTGACGATTTGAAATTAATTCGTCAAATAAAATCTCGTGCTGATTCCGATTTAATACAATCTGACCTAGATAGACTGACTAATTGGTGCGAAAGAAACGCAATGTATCTGAATTGTAGCAAGTGTTACCAGATATCTTTTACTCGCTCCCAAAATAGAATACTCTCCAAATATCACATTAAGGGTAACATTCTAATGGCAGTATCTACGATTCGCGATCTGGGAGTGCACTTGGATTGTAAGCTACGTTTTATAGAACATTATGATGTTATCATCGCAGCGGCATACCGTTCTCTTGGATTTATTCTGCGTTGTTCAAAAGAATTTAAAAACACCTCTACTGCTCTACTCCTTTATAATAGCTTTGTGCGCAGTCGTTTGGAGTATTGCAGTATAGTTTGGAACCCCTGTTATCAGATTCACAAAAATAGAATTGAAAATATTCAGAGAAGACTTGTACGCCACCTTGCTTACCGTGCTGGTATCGTAAGATCCATAAGCTCTTATGAAGGCAGGCTAAAACACTTTAACATGACATCTCTCGAATCGCGTCGCACTATAGCTGATCTTTCGTTCTTATACAAATTGTTAAACAACGGTCTCGACTGTCCTGCATTACTTAGTAGGCTCTGTATCAATGTACCGTCTAGAGTCCCTCGTCTACCCCGTTCCCTCTTGAGTGCGCCCTCATATAGGACAAATCTAGGCAAAAATTCACCCATAGTGAGACTCTCCCACGAGTATAGTAAGTTCACGGGCATCTCGGGAGACATAGACATCTTCGGTCAATCATTAACGAAATTTAAATCGTTAATCCTCAAAGTCTGTAATGAGTGTTAAAATTTTTTCTTATTATCTTCTTATTAAATGTATTTTGTGTATTATAAAATTTGAATGAATTGTAATGAATTTAATTGGACTAAAATATTTAAGCACTTTGACATTTAAAATATTATTATATTAAAATTTAAAATTATTATTATATAAAAAAATTAGTTTAAATTTATATACTATTTTTCAGCAAATTGACATATTATTGAATTTAATTTAATGTAATGTTGTATTTTCCTGTTATTGAAGGTACAGTAGACCATATTGTATTCATTTGTAAGCTATGTAAAATAATATAGACTGTATCCTTTGTTGGAAAATCATAAATATAAATAAATAAATAAATAAATATCTATTTAGTGCTGACATTGACCCCTGACAACACTTTTATCTAGACATACATACACCTCCTATACCTATTACTTACAATTATACCTATATCATGTAATACCAAAATAAAGTTTATAACTAGCCTTACATACCTAAAACGTTTTATCTCCTAAGATCAAAGAAACATAATGAAAATCGATTCGCACACGTGCCAGACGCTTAGATACCTATAATATGTAGGTATATATTCTTAGCAACGTTTCAGCTTGAAAGATTCATTATTATATATGTATGAAAATCATCTTTTATAAAATATGAGTTGGAAGGAATTTCCATGCGCGTTTGTTTATTCTATAAGTTAACTCCCAAAACGAATTTTGTAATGGTTTTCACATAGAAATCTAAATAACAATGGGTTTTCACCATTATGTAAATAGATCTTTTATGGGAATATTAATTTGTATACATAGATGGCAATATCAATTTATGATATAGTATGACAATATTATGCAGTTACATATTTTGTAAAATTAAATTTTAATACTGACATGATTTTAAAAGAGCAATTATGGAGTTTCTTGTCGGTTCTTCTCCATAGATACTGTGTTCTGAAATCTGAATCGGTGGTAAATGTTAAAAAAATTGTTATAACGATTCAAAAGTGCTTCTGGAAGCAGTCAAATTGAATAAATAAATGTTTGAGTTTGAGTTTGAGTGAGGTGAACTGACTAGTAAATAATTAATTAGTTACATCCTTTAGAATAACCAAAAATCACACATTAATCTCATTTGAGTCTTAACCAACTTCACCAAAAAAGATCAACGAAGTAAAACCTATAGATTCACAAGTACATCCAAGACTATTAGAGCATTATCATCAGTTAGAAACAAAACAAATGTACAGATAAAAAGCCCATTTCAAATGCGATAAACATGAAACAGTCAACGCAGTGACGTCACAACGGTAAAGCAGACGCCATGTCGAGGTCGTTGAAATTTAACGGAGATACTTCAGGAGTTAGTACGTATCTACTGAATATCAGGGTCGCCATCTTTGATCTTGAAAATTGAAATATTTAGGAGATTTAGTTGAAGCTTGAGCTAATAATTCTTTTGTAGAGCCAAAGATTTTGAATTTCGCTAGGCACAGAGAGCTGAAACCTTGTGAGGCTCAAAACTATCAAGCTCTAATACATATAAATATTTATTTATAACTTTCTTTTAGTACCTTTCACTTTAAATCGATTATAATCATTAATCTACATACAAAACAGGCCTATCAATGAAAATTACATGTGCCTTTAAATCCACAGAAGACCATGGATGATGGAATCATACTTCTAAATAGGATAGTTACAAAGATTTCGCTCTACATTGGCTCTACAAATATATTTTACTTCTTAATATTAATGTGATTTAGCAGTTATAGATACAAATTGGTTTGGGTCATTATTATCTTTCCTCGCTTCCGTTTTACTGAAATTTATGATAGTACTATATTTTAGTACACCTTATTTTAACCATAATATAAACACAACTGAGAGGGAAGGCTAAAATTATGCAATATTGTAAACAAATTTAGAAGTTTTGGCACGGATCTTTAATAGGTTGCTAATAATAATAATCAAGATACGAGTCGATTGATAACTTTTGGCTTGTTTCTTGCCAATTGTTTCTGAGTGATATATACAGATAGATATTTCGAAACAATGCTAATAATCGTAAATAAATATAAGAAAAGAAAATATTTGCTGGTTCTGATCACCTTACATATCGCATATCGGTTTTGTTTATATTTGTTGTAGTAACTGTATAGTGATAAGAAATATTATTACGTATAAACACAGACCATATTACTACAGATGTAGTAATATGGTCTGTGTTTTAAAGTTATAGTAGGCTAAGCGTTTCCGAACAAAATTCAGGGCTATCTATTATATTTGGTTTTGAATTATTTTAATAATTCTTAGAATTGCAAATAAAATCACAATTTACTCTTTATTGTTATATGGTTAGAAATATAGTTTGTTAAATGGTCGAGATACCTAGCTACTTAATAAATAGGTAAACAAAGAACAGCTTTATCGCTCGCGAACGATTTCTTCCATGCAACTCGATGTAGATGGACATAGCAACAATTTATGAAACTATTATCATCAACATAATGATTTGAAACAGCAATATTTGCTATGTTTCTTAGTTGATCAGTTTAAATGAATATCCTTTGTATGACTATCAAAAGTCCTTTGTGTACAAGGAGCACGAAATCGGGGCGACCTAAATATTTGCTGCGAGCGTGAATTATTTCTGGGCGTAATATTGAGAAGTTGGTATTTGTGGACCTTTATATATAAACAGTATTTTTGTAAGGCCCGTTTGTGGCATGATCGGACACATTTATATAAATTTCCAAAATGATATCGAGATTTTTCGGGTTTGGGGATATACTTGTCTATTGTCTTATGTATTGGGCAGGTATTTCGTACGATGTACCTAACTAGGTAATAATAGCGTTTAGCTACTATTATGTATTCTGTGGTAATAATATAAGTTGACGCTGATATTATTTTTATAATTTGTCCATGATTGTGATTTGCACAATCAAGTCGAATCTAGAGACACGTACCTACATACTGAATATGTTTACGCTTCAGAACATCTATATGAAACTTTATTTCATACACATTAGTAGCATTTACACATACATGTATCTATGGGAAATATACTTAGATCATTAATAATGATCTAAGGAAATATATATAAACACAATACATCATTTTATACTACGACTATGCCCATTACAGCATGAGATCGATATCAGTTACATTACTACATTTTTGAAGTGAAACTTCTTTATCGGGGTTGGAAAAAAATTTAGTGTAACATTTTTTCGTTACGCGTGACATTTTTCCGTTACGCGCCATCTTTTTCTTATCCCTACCACGCGTGATTCGACGTATTTCTGTAAAGTTGCATATAGTAAATTATTTTTTGAAAAATAAGGTCATAAAGAAGTTTCACATCTTACGTGTGTACACTAGTACACGCACACATTTTTTTTAATTAAATCGCTATCAACGTAGGTATTGAACAGACATACCAATAAATAAAACGGGACCTATATCACATACACTAAGCCAAATCGGATTACACCTCACTGCTGCACTATTTGACTGCAGTCGGCTGTTTTAATCGATTCCACCATTCAAATGCAATGCACATGTTGTTCAGTAATCCCTGAGGACTTTGCATTATGTACAGCTCGCCCCCGTTTGACCCGTGATGAAAAATATATTGTCGACATAAACTGTACTAGCTGCTTATACCGGGTTGATCCGCAATAAAAGATATACTGTCGAATTAAGTACATAAACTTATAACGTTATGTAACTAGTTAAAAATAGTAGCTAAAGTGGTACCTAAAAGAAATTTTAAAATCGATAGAGTCGTTTTATGTTGAATCCATAACTTACAAAAACACAAATCTCCTCATTGTTTAAAAAATCTTTGTCCTTTTTAATGATTATGTAGAGTTCTTGCCATTTGTTAAAATAATTCTTATTTAAGAGGACTTTATTCGTACAAGTCTTAGGAACAGAAATATCATATTATTCTAGGTCACTAGATTTATATTGGTATGTATATCTATTGTGTATGTTAGTTACAGTTGAATCCATACTAATATTATAAATGCGAAATTACTCTGTCTCTCTGTCTGTTACTCAATCACGCCTTAACTACTGAACCAATTTGCATGAAATTTGGTATAGAGATATTTTGATACCCGAGAAAGGACATAGGCTACTTTTTAACCCGGGACATAGGATAGGTTTCATCACGGAAATCCCACGGGAACGGGAACTATGCGGGTTTTTCTTTGACTGCGCGGGCAAAGCCGCGGGTGGAAAACTAGTATGGAAATATATGAGATGCCACGGAATTGAACAGTTTTCTCATTGACTTTAGCTTAATGATTAATGACGTTTTCCTCTCGTCATGATATCCTACGCAAGATTCCAGATCTATCTATTATTCTGATGTGAATTTTTTGAACTATTCACTTTTAAAAATACAATCCTACTTATTTACGTTCATACTATTTATTAATATGTTTGACTTTTTAAATGCATGGTTGCATGGAAGAGATCACTAATAAGTGATGAGGCCGCCAAATAAGTTTTAAGTAACTAATCTGTCTTTTTCTGTAAGTAGATGTTGGGCTTCCTGTTTGTACTGCTATATTAAAGTATTAAGTAAATAAATAAACAATTTCATTAAATCTAACAATAGCATTCACTCGTATTTTAATGTGAAACACGTGGCAAGTCCTTTTATTCAGTTTCTGATAAATTTGGCACGGACTATAAACAATAAAGTGCTATTAACACGTCTAACTGTAATCCCGCCCGCATTCCCACATGGATTCCAATTTTTTTATTTAATTCAATCTATTTGATTTAAATTTACATAAAGCGGGTCGGTGAATGCCTACATGAGTACTGTATTTTCTATTACGACGTGCAATCCTAATCCTATTCTCTGATTCCTAAATTCTACTAGTAATATTATAATTGGAAATGTTTGTAAGGATACCTACTATGTCACACAAGAATATAATATTGTCGCATCCGTATAAATTTTGGTGCACAGATAAATTAGATGTATATACAAAGGCCGATTGAAAAATTTCACAGATATAAACATGCAGTGCGCATTTAGCAATTCATGGCTTTCAGATGCTTTCAAAGGCTTGTGTCGTCATCAGTAAGAAAAACGCGCGTAAAGATACTGAAGGAATATAGAACAAATGGTTATGTAGGAATGTACCTGCATGATAATTACTATTTCTATGGAGATTTTATGACGTTATTTAAAGCACAACACTAACAAAACTTGTTCATGTTACGCTCAAAAACTGAAAATGCTCATATCGTTGTGGTAAAAGATCCACATCGCGAATGCATAATATAATAATATGGTTCTAATGAAAACGCTCACGACCGCGACTTGTCACAATTATTATAGTAAAGAGTAAAGACCACAGCGAAATTCGTGCCTATCCGACCTGCTATTCGACCACGACGCGTTGTGACAGTGAAGAAAAGCCATGTCGCGTTTTGAAAATATTATAATTTAAAGAGCATAGGCTATTATATGTGATAGCTCCGGGAGTGGCACATCCTCGTGTGTGTGTTTGCCGTTTTTGAAGTTCCAATGCTGTGTGGGTAACCTATCTACACCTTTTTACCTACATATAATCTTATTGAACACCACAAACATTTTTCATTACTTGGACTACATTGACTATTGACATTATATCCGGGTGTTAGGTGTATCTCATCCTGTCACGAATCACAATAGATATAATACAAGTAAAAACGAATTCATTCACATTAAAATTAGTGAATTTAAAAGGAAGCGAGATAAAATACTTATCACAACCGATGTCGTACAAAACATGATTAAAATTTAAAATTAATTTAGAACAAAATGTTGGCCTTGACCTCTATCAGTAATTATCTTTTTTTACCTCCACCAGGTATCGAACCCAAGACTAACGTTAACTCATTTACCACTGAACAAGTAGTAAGTATGGAAATAGGTATCTGTATTTATTTAACTTCGTGACACTGATATACAATGGACATTGACATTCATTAATTTATCTCTCGTTATAATTAATTAGGAAAGATAGCTTTCTATATTGGCTATAAATGATAATTAATATGAACTAGACAATGTTGCTCTTTACCTACATAATTTAACTTGTATAAAGAATGTATGTATGAAGAAGGTACTTTAGACTATAAAGGTGATTCCTATAAAAATCAATAACTCTAAAGTTTAGAGTTATTGGTTTTTATAGGAATATTTAGAGTTAGAATCGAATAATCGTAGTCGAATTGTTTTTTTTGAGTTTTAGTTTCATCATCAGAGTACATAGCAACTAATTGGCGAAAGATAAAGGCTACTTACTCCTCAATAAACTTCATATCTCTTCATCATAAAATAGTAATTGGAATTAATTATTCATAATGATATAAATACGCAGTTTATTCCCATTGCAAGGCCCTTTAATCTAGTACATAATATTAGCTTTAGATTAGTAATAGATTAGTAAAAGTTATGAATATTGTATTTCGTATGTACATTGTACATACGTAGGTATATGCCATTTGTTCAACTTATCGATTCATTTCACGTTAAATTTTATTATAACGAAACTTTGATTTAAAGTCAATATCAAAGCTTACACCAAATTTTAACCCTAACTAGGGATACAATAAACAAAGACAATCGCAGTTCTTAACAAAGGTATCCTTATTTACATACCTTGCTATAATTCCTAACTTCAGGTTTAGGCGCGCTTTCAAACAGATTCAATCTGGAATTCTGGAAAAAGTCCGCACTGGAGTTCTCTCTCGTAAACAGTTCAGAGGTGGAACTTTCCCTCGTCAGAGAGGGTCGGAAAGGGTTGTGACGAGCGTTCTTCGCATGTTTCAGCCAGTTGAACTTGTTCACGACTTCAACCCTTGGAGAAGGGGTCGGTGTGTCCTCAGGGGTCGGGGTAGACTGACTATCAATGTTTGACGACATTGTTTTTTTTTTTTCTAAACACACATCACACTTATTTCAAATTTGACATGTTGACTATAAAGCTATACTTTTTGTATACGCGTGTATTTCGTTTAAATTTAAATGTTAATAAATATGTAAATAGGTCGACCGCACGTTTGTAAGTGCGACGCGGGACTGTAACGATATATGAATCGGCGCCTGCGCATGTACAAACAACGATCCAGATGAAAATATTATAGCATTTCCATGTTTGCGTTTTGTTACTCGTGTTTATGTAAATTGTGAGGGATTTCAAGAACGCTTTTGGGAAGTAAATCCGTTTTTTTAACCTGAATATTTCTCTAACTAATCGGTGATGTTATTAGTTAATCTATGGCTACAGAAGATTTTTTTAATATTGTACACGTGTATGTTTATTTACGAATGGTATGCGTATCGTATTATGTGGTATTAATCTAAATATCGTGAGTAACTAATTGTGAGCGAAATTTGGTTGTGTGCGTCACAATAGCAGGTACCTATATCTACTTACAATAATTTATATGTATGTGCGTACATATACAAATTTCGCGTCAATTATGGATAACTAAATCTTCACGGTGTCACGTAACACATACTTACGTAAATTATCATTTATTAAGAAGACTTTTTTATCTACTGACGTAGTAAAAACGTTAAGCATAGATAAGAAAAAAGCGTTGGTTGGTTTATAAAAAAAAATGTCATTTTGGTGTTTTAATTACGTGACTTAGTATTATTTTTGAACTACTGATAATGTTGTGTTTAGATCTATTTTTCATCCTAAGTAAGAAACCGAAGGCATGTCCTGACTGCCTAATTTATCTCTTTTGAACATTTTTTACCTAAAGCTAAAGTGTCTACAGGAAAAGAAAGTAATGTTTAAGGTAATATTGAAAACGGTTCTGAAAAAATAAACCATTTTCCATTTCAAAATGTTTAGAAAGTCACATTCACGAGAAATGTAAAAACATAGAGTTCTAAAAGAGGTAGTGCAAAAGTTACATACTTAAACAAGAACTAGAATAAGGCTACGTACAAAAAAAAATACAATTACTGTTTAATAATCATAGGGTACCTAAATACAAAATACATACTGCGTAATTGAGAAATTACAGCCAGTTAAACACAGGAAAAGCAATTATAGAGTGGGTGTTTATAGTTCTTAGAACCATTTGTGTTTTGATTTTCTTCAACTTGCTATGATAAAAATATATAGATTTCAGAACCAATAGGTACCTACATAATATGTAATCATAATAGGTTCATAATACGAAAACACGTGTGACAAGGTTTGTCGCCACTGAGCTGTGAAATTATTAAATTTTTAACGATCTTGATAATTTTAAACCGACTTCAATAAAGGAGGAGGTTCTCATTCGACTACAAGTAATGTTCTTTTTGGTTTATACTTTAAATAAAGACGTTTTAATGTTGGTACAAAGTTAGCTAGGTCAGTCGGTATAGTAACTTTAGTATTAAATTATCTGTGGTAAACAATAAATGTATTATGTATTTAACTGATTCTTGTTCATTACGTATATAGAATTTTGTATATTTCTGAAAAACCCACAAGGTTTTTTTACTCCGTTTTACTTCCGGGTAGAGTCTCAGTAGACAATATTTCAAATATATTATTATTATAAGATTTTTTTACCCGATTATACAATAATAACTAGAATCAATATACAAGAAATAACTAAATATGACATTTTAATTGTTAATGTTTCGATCCTAAGTTTCGACCTAAATCTTTTCGTAAATAAATACCTATTCATCTATTTTTCCGATATCCATTCATGAAATAATAAAAAACCATATTCATTAAAGATTAATATTGAGGAAAATATATTGAAAAGCTCGGATACTTTTTCTCAGAGGCACCTTGTACTATTTTTGGTTTCATCAACAACCATCGATCATCAAAGGAATAACATTCCAATATAATATACAATAGGTATTAAATATTTGTGGAATGTGTTTTGAAATTTTGATTTATTTACATAGTTGTGAACGTTGTGTTATAAAATATTTTCGACCGCAGTTTCTCGCGTAGCTGTCGGTTCATCTTCTATCATTTCTATATTTTATTAAATGCGTTAACATCTCTATAACAATACTCGTACGATAAAAATCTGTTAGTACTTATTTGTCGCTTGAATACGTGAAGAGAAAATGATGAATTCCAATACTATATACTAAAGAGTATAGACTATATACAGTATATTATACGACCCAATGCTAGTTATAAGTAGTTTTATCCAAAAAATTATAACTTAAATTATATTTTTCGATTATATATCATAATACTTTATATACTTTGACAATAGGTTCCTAACAAGTCCTAACAGTCGGAAGCCTTCCGCTTTGCTACCAAGGTGATGTATTACGTATATCTATGAAATAGTTTAAGTAAATAATTTGTGTATAGATTAATAGAATATGCGTTAATTATATGGTCTTATTTAAGAGTGTTATGGACTTTAGTGTCGAAGTATATATCATTACTAGCTATGTCCCGCAGTTTTACCCGCATTGCTCCAATCCTATTGGTCTAAGCGTGATGATATGGCCTATAGCCTTCCTCCATACTTGTATAGGTATATGGACTATCCAACAGTTTAATAAGCCCGTGGTTCCTGAGATGAGCGCGTTCAAACAACAACAAGCTTATTATAATATTAGTATCTATACATATTTTTTGAACGCTCATTTGTAACATAGTGTTCTATTCCTCTTTCTTTTTACCATTTCATTGCGAAAACCCTTAGGCGAAAACCAAACATATTTCTACCTGCCACTGCCAGTGAAACTTCAGGAGATTAATCTATCGTATACGTTAAGTAGTTTTTACACGACGTTCTTTATTTTCCATGTAAATATATAAAACATAAATAAAATAATGTTTACATACTATAATTAACACGTGAGTGAACCTTATGATGTATAATGTTATATGTGTAAGTGTAACCTTATGAAGGTAACCTACATTCGTTACGGTGTATTTAGCAGCGGTTCTGAACATTTTCTTAATAGCTATAATTTTGATTTGTGGAATTTATTTCCATGAAAATAGAAAGTAAGGTAAGTACCCAAGGAATATTCAAGACTGCTAGGCTTCGGACCGGGTTCAATCAGATAAAAAAAAATATATTATGTAGGCTACTCTATGCTACGAATAAAAATGCATTATTCGTAGAACCTCGTGATATAAACTTGTGACGTAGGACGGGACGTAGGACGGTAGCTACGTCACAAGTTTATAATGATGTTCATTATTCTTCTTAATTTAATTTTAAGAGACAGCTAATAAGCCCTTAATAAATAATCAGACTTCCATAACCCTATAAAAATCCGAAAATTACCAAAGGTTGGAAACCCCAGTTCCAGGATCTTTATCTAGTTCATCCGATGACGTCACGTGGAAATCTACCGAAGAACAAACGGCTCATTTGACACTAAGAACTATAACAAATAGCGAACGCTAATGGGTTACTTGCGAAGCAGCCGTTCCGGATAATGAATAGGACAAACACACAGTGTGAATTTAATATTTTCACGCAAATATGGTTTGCGTATGATTCGCTTTAGGGTTCCGGTTGAGATATAATATTTATGGCAAGAGATTGAAATATGTACTTAATACATAAATTAAAATAATGTTTCTGTTTATGTTATGGCAATATGTAATAGTTTTTATTGAAAAGTCTTGTTTAAGATAGAGTGTTGTTTATTTTTCAGTTTTATTACTGGAAGAAATATAGACTAGATCAGAGAAATCTGTCATGTGCGCTGGCACGAAAAGGGTCCAGTATATTCCTGCGAAGTGTAGCGTTAAATTAAGAAAATAGATTTTATATAAAATACAAAATATTACAGAGTCGGCTACAAAGATTTTTATAAGCATCCCCTGCGACGATTCAATTGAACTAGGCTTTTAAATTAAGAATACCTAGCAAGTGCTTTCTGATTAAGTATATAAAACATGATAAAAAATAATCTATACTAATATTATAAAGCTGAAGAGTTTGTTTGTTTGTTTGTTTGTTTGAACGCGCAAATCTCGGGAACTACTGGTCCGATTTGAAAAATTCTTTCGGTGTTCTTCGGTGTTAGATAGCTCATTTATCGAGGAAGGCTATAGGCTATATATCATCACGCTACGACCAACGGGAGAGGAGTCACGGGGGTGAAACCGCGCGGAGCAACTAGTCCTAGATAATATTAATAAATATTATAAAAATTTGTGTCACAAAAATTCCACCAGTCATCTTAAGTTTATCCTGATACTTGTCAAGTTTTTTTTCTAATATGACGAAATGCAAATTACTGGCGCCACGCTTTCTGAGTAAATATTTACCAAGTGATTAGAGAAGCCAATGATATGAACAAACATAGATCTTCGTTACAGGCCAAAAACGTTGAGGAATAACTTTAAAAAATATTAAATCCGCTGCTTATATATCCAATAAACGTGACTCAGCTTATTTGAGAAGATATTTTGTATCTGTAGCGAGATTTATCCAAACACATATAGTAACCTAGGGTTGCCAAAATATTGTTTATTTATGCTATTTTATTTATAGAACTCAGAATATACATTTTACTATATTTTCAACTAAAGTAAAGAAAAATCAGTATAATTAGTTAATCATTTATGTTGTATATATTTTGTAATTTGATCTGTATAGCAGTGTTAGAATAAAAAAAACATTGAACTGTATTTAACAAATGAGCTTACATTGCGAAGTATTCACAGCACTTATTGCATTAGTGTTGTTTTAGTTTTACACGGACAGCAAAGATAACGTGACAAGCCTATGTTAGTGTTTTTACTTACAATGCTAATATTATTATTTCTAGAATATTATGTAGATCAAACGTGAGTTCAAATTATGTAAAATGGAATGTATTATTTAATAATACAATGCGGCAACCCTAGTAAGACCATCTACGAGCCCATCGAATTAATCTAAGCTGATCACTTGTTACAAATTATTTAAAATATATATGAATGAAAAAAACAACCTAAATCGTAAAAATAAGTATTTATTACAGATAAACACAAAAATTACTATATCGTTTTTAATCTCACTTTATAACTTGTTCATGAAATCTCGGAAATGTGAAAACCGTGTGTAATAACATCAGAAACAACATAATAATTGATAATGAAACACTTCCATCAAAGCCCAGCACTTCCTCTCATAACTTTTATAATATACTTCAGTTATACGCTATGAAATAAACTCACAATAACTTTCTGAACGCCTGTTGAAAAGATAATGCAATGTCGCTTTCTCGCAACATGTATTATTGATTTCACGTAGGCGTTGCAATAACCGTCTGTGTAAGTTTATCACTTATATTGAAACCACTCCTTGCGGGCGGTGATCATATGTATCGTAACAATTTATTGATAGTACAGAAGAGTTATTAGTTTGGACTTTGAGAAGAAAACGGAGAGCTTGTTGCGTGAAAACTTTATGTAGATAGTGCAAAGTTTGCAAAGTGAACGGAGTTTTGCAATAAACAAACGAGTAGGGTAGTATAAAAGTATATGTACCTATTTTATTTTATAGGGTTGAAGCTTAAACGTGCTGTGTTTTAAACCTGAGGTAAAGTTGTATCAAAAATTTCAACGGAATAACTAACTACCCATTTTCACACAGTATTTTAAAGATAAAAGCCTTTAATGACAATATTATTGACTTGTTTTCATGTTATACAACCCGATATACAAACATTATATTTTTTCATAAAAATCAAAGATAAACTCACAGTATGGTATCGAATATGCGTCCCTCCAGACCGCACTCCCTCATTCAGCTGAATGGAACTCACGCTGCCTGAATCTTCATCCATAAACCCCGTCTTCTTGTACCGCGCCATCTGAAATATATCCTAAATTAGTATGTAGTCTCTTTTTAAGTTTTTTATGTGGAACTGTACTTAGTAGTTATGGTCTTCGACACCGTTCTCTCAATAAATGTATTGAGGATTTGAGAGAAGACGAACATAAATACAAGAGATATTACAATTCATCAAAACATTATCCACATCACCTGCACCGACTAGACAGCCGATGAGGGAAAAATCGAGAAAATTCCGACATAAGTGTAGTAGGTACCGAGTACACTTGTACAAACAGGATCAGAAGATAATCTCTCTTTTCATTAAATTTCATACAGATAACATATTGACAATTTTGTTTTGCTGTTTTTGAAACAAAGAGTAACAAAAAGACATCCGAATCTATATATACTAAATACGAGAAATTGATACACTACCCGCTAGACCAACCGTTACACGAAGACTATTTAAAAAAGTTCCAGTGAAGTCGAAATTATAATGTTTACAAATTACATTTGTAATCTCGTAAATATATACAACGAGAAAACATAAACTCATTTCAATATGACTTCAAGATATTTTTTTACAGCATTGATGTAATTTATAAACATCAGTCGTAACTCTTGACATGTACCGGGCCTTTAAACGCGCAGAAAATAAACTAAATTAAACGAGATTGAAAATTCTGTATCCTATGATAACGACTTAGTATTTGCGAGTACATATACCTACGTTGCGAATATACGCAAAGGTTTGAATCCCTTCTCGATAACTTTATTTTTTCTTTATTTCCAACAAAATGTTTCAAAATTCAAAGTGAAGTACCTATCCTATAAAATACCCATAATATGTTATTTTGTTTCGTAGCATTTAGCAATGTAGCAATCCAAAAGCAAATAACCAAAGAAATATTCAAATAATATGGTGTAACTCTCAAACATTTTTGGTACAAAAGCCAATCAAATAATAATTGTTTAATGCAGTATAATAAAACGAAAGTTATTGTTATCAATAAAATTGAGAGCTATAAAGGAGCTTATATGAAACACTAAAAAGCTATAATAAATCCCATTTGGTACCAATCGAAGTTTACACCTTCATCTGCGCACGCGCGGATTCGCAATCAGGGCTGCAAGCTTTCGGAAAAATATGTGAAGAAAATTATAAATTTTAATATGAAAGTGAAATAGCCATATTTTCGTTATGATGTTCCAGTTTAAAGTACGGCTGGCTTTTCTTTGTGTATTTTATGCCACTACTCTAGTCACTACTTACTACTTACAGTTTTTATAAATATACCAGAACCATCCTTTCGTCTTAACTTACTGACTTAAATGTTTTACATTATATTATAATTCTCAAAGAAAGACTCATTGTTTAGATATATTTGCTGGGTTTGGTGGAATTATTTTTATAATGATTATGCAGAATATTTACCGTCGTGGCAGCCCTAATTGCAATAAGCGTGTGTGTTTTTATTACGTGCTTTTTCGTTAGAGTGATTGGTATATTTAAACTAATCGCAGATGAATAGTTCAACTATTTTAAACTTCTACCTCCCGCGAAGCGTAAATTCTTAACATATTGAGATAAAACATTTTAATAAAAAAATATGGATTCTAATTAGTAATTACTGCGTTTAATAGATATAAAACGAATAGGTAAATTTTTTAAACACCGTTTTGTTTTATAAAGACTTTTTTTTAAAACTAGCTTGTGACTTGTCCGTCTCCAAGTCACAGAATAATAACTAGTAGTTAGTAGTTCAGCAAGTGTCAGAGTAACAAATAGACGGAATAAAAAGAAAATTCGCAACAAAAAAGAGAATTATTATAGAACTATGGAATAAAGTTCATATTTTTATAGTGGTACTAGCTATGTCCCGCGGTTTCACCTTCACTGAAATGAGATTTCCTTTTAATCGTAATGTAAAATCCTTATGAAATGAATTAGGAATTTAGGAATATGCTCCTATTTATGTGGGTATGTATTATGTTATTTAATTGCAAATTGAAGCCAATTTCGCTTACATATTGTATTTCCGGTGTTAGAAACTAATAAATACACGAATGTTTACAACTTATCGATAAAATAGATACTTCGTAATTACAGTGTTTATGCTCTATATTTTATGTATCGTTCTAAGAAACTTAAGGGAGGAGTCTTGGAAGAGTAAACTACATCGATCCAATCAAGTTCATTGTCGAGAAATAATCCCGATGGTCTGAGTGGAGTAGATATAAAATTTAACAATACTTATATTATTATTTATTCATTGGGATTTATCACAAATCTGACGTGTGACGACGGTATTATAGATATTTGAAATGAAAATTGTAAAAAACATGGCGGATTTTGGCGCCCAATGTAATTAACGTCTTTCATTTTTATACCGAATCTTATTGAATATCATTTAGTAAATAGTATTAAATGAAAAAAGGCAGTGTCTGTGAAAATAAATTATTTAAATAATTTATCAAACTTTTACAAAATCCTCCGTTTTCTATAGAATCAAAAAGTTAAAATTTGACCTAGTTCTAATCTGACGGTACTTCTTAGTCGAAAATCTATCCTGCTTAAAAATACAAAGTATGCCAACCGACACAAACGTCCATTACCCCCTTACCGCAGTCGAGTAATAATCCCAACCTTGAAACGCTTGTATTGTAACTCACCCATATAATACACGGGAGTCAAATTTCCCACACATTACTCTTTACTTGAACCGTGGATGGATTTACGAGCAATTTATGGAGCAATGGAAAAACACAGGGTAAAAGCTTCGCTATTTCCTCCGGTATTGATTTAGAGGAAACTCAAGCGGATATTATTCTTCTCTCGTATCTCATCTGTGATATCTATCTCGCTGTGTGTAGACGTACTTTTTAAAATGCTGAAGTTTTAATATGATTAGATAAGCATCTGCATAATTTTAGATAATTCTTTAATTATAGATAAATTATTACATCTATTTATTTAATTTTTTTCAGTCAGTACTATGGCTGTCAGTGTAAATTATAAATATGAAGCTGACGTTCGTGATACAACAATCTTTCACACGACGTTAATACTGCTAGCAACTAGCAATTTTTCATTTAAATTGACTTAGCCAAGCACATTTTTCAACTTCATTATTTGTGAATATTATATTTTATGAACCGTAAAAATAAGATTCTCTTGTATAAGTATGTTATTATTTTTGTATGTAATTGACGTTGCAGTTTCAAACTGCAGCAATTGTGAAAATTATCACGCTCGTTGCGTACAAAATCAGTTGTGAAAAAAATAATAGCGAATAAATAGCGACATCTTGCCTTAATAGAACCTACCTACACTTGTTTTTTCTTTGCAAAAACTTTTTTTTATAAAAAGCTTAGTTTGTATCTACTGTTGTATACGTAGTATATTATTATTAGTCTGTGCTACTGTATAATAAGTCCCTTATATATTAAATACACAGATCTACTAAATCTATGATTAAATATCATTAGCTGACCAACATTAGTGATTTTATATAAACTTTGTTCATGTTGGCATTTGACAATTGGTTTGTTATGCATTGTATAATGGGCGTGCTTGCTGAATTGTTTATTGAAATTTTATGTGTGCATCTGAGAATGTATTGTATTAATTGATTAATTTGAAGTAACCACGTCATTGAGTTGCACGTAATGTATGCAACAATACACATGTTAATATAATTTATTCAGAACAGAATAGTGTGTTATTTACGTGACCTCGTAGACTCGTATGAATTAATGAATACGTCCGCCTCATAAGGAGAATGTTCACTAATTTTGATTATTAGCACTCCATATTCTCTGTCAAAAATAAAAAATACTAGTGAAAAAATTACTTCGATAAGTCAATTAGTTTCCGATTTAGAAGTAAAACAAGTTGTAAACGCCCGGTGATGGTGTGACGTCACACCACAACACGCTCAATCTGGCTCACTCAGTCCGCTAGCGATCGCGCGCCCGTGCCGTCGAAATTATAATTAAATACTTTTAAAAATGTCCATTCCAAATACCAGAAAATCATGTGTTGTTCCTAAATGTAAAAATACAACTACCAATTCGCCGGATAAGTTGTTTTTTATAGTTGCAAAGGACGTAAACAAAAAATGGTCAGAGGTGCAAAACCTTTGGTGTCAGAATTTTCCGTGTTCTTACATAGTACTACATATTATAATATTTTGAGAACATTGCAGCTGTTTTGCGTTATCCTTTGTTTTCTATACAAGTTTTAATCTATACTAGACTGTGCTTCTGCTCTGCTCGTATGGGCTAAGTATAGGCTATACTCTATCCACCGAGTCAAGTTAATATAGCGCTCTCTCTGTCACGTAATCCCATACAAATGACAGAGACAAAAAAAGTCAGTGGGCGTAAACCATTCTGAATGTACGTACACACTGCGCTACTCTTAAATAAAAAATAGCTTTCTTCCCACGACTACACTTGCCTTTGTAATATAATAAGTAGGTGAAAAATTGGGCTAGTAGAAGTTTCTTAAAATAAATAAAAAAAAGCTTTTATTAAATTAATGTATTTAATGTGAAGGAAAAAAGTAGATATATGTATAGTAAGATTTTTTCTTGTTTTAAGTTGAGAATGATATGGAGAACTATACTAAAATATAAGTTGGTCGGGGGAAGAATTAAACAAAAACAGGGTATAGTTCCACACAAATTCAAATGTCAACAGGAAAATGATAAACCTCAGAGATCAGCAGTGCAAAAACGCAATCGTATATAATATTTTGAGAAACTATTAAATAAAGATGAAACTTTGGCATGACTGTTATTTTATTAAACGAATAATAATTACTATTATTGGACTATTAACGAAATTCGCGGACGAAAACCCATCAAAATACTGCGCAAGCTATAACACCTTTTTTTTTTTTTTTTTTAGTGGGGAAATCTTGCATAGATACCCACGGCCTCCGGGGAAGAGGCCGTGGGTTATGTCGGATTCCTACCGACCAAAACCCCACTGTGTTCCGTCAAGCCGCATCAACGACAGGGTCACGGGTATGTGTAGAATTCATCCGTGACCAAGCTATAACACCTACTACAGCGCTGCCGACTTGATACTAAGCGCGGAGGCGCGGCCGCGCGGCGCGTTGTGACGTGACGTCACAAGCGGTCACGTGACTATTAGCGGGACTCGATATTTTTCGAAACTTTGAATGCGTATAAAATCAAAACTACTTGGTATTTTTGACTACGACAAAAACTAGTGTATTTGTATACATACAGGCTTTACTGAGACACAATTTCAAGGGATTTGGCATACCTAGTAACATTCTTCATTGTAGTTATAAAATTACAAAAACACGAGAGCTTTTAGTGAATAATTGATCCTGTTTATTCTGAAATAATAAATGAATATTTTTACAGTGTTACTGTCACAAATAACATTTTGATTTTTGATCTATTTATTATCGTCTAATATAGATACATACCTACTACTTAAACAATATTTTATCATTTGTTTTTTACGCGACTGTAGGAGTATTTTTTGCCATCATTATTTAATATTTTGTCATGGGTTTGTAATTTGTATAAATTGTGTAAGTTTATGTATAATATATCGTTTGGTGGCAATGTATCGTTAGAAAGTAGTTATCTCTATATTACTATATCAATAGCAAATAGCCGGTGCTTTACATTTCTCCTTTTGTTTTGGAAAAATAGCACAAAAAATCTCCTTCAACCTAATAAAAGCAATGGAACCAGCTAGTCTTTTAAAATAAAATTTCCTTTACTGTAAACGGTTTCCGAGCGAAAAATGTATAGCTAAAATATCCCCCGCTGAGTTACCTTGAGCTTTACAAGGTCAGATAAGATTGTAAGGGGATTAGGCACGTTCGTTGTACGCCTAAATATTAACTTTTGTCTGCACACAATTTAATTTATTACTTGAAGGTTTTAGTTTATTGCTACCCGACTAGGTACGCAAGGAGAGTTGTTTTTGCTTAAATGTAAGGGAGGGGATGCGAGCTTTTGAAATGTTGCATTCTGTGCAAAATTGGATCATGATTGGATCAAATGTCGATTTTTGTCAAGCCACTACGTACTATGGAATGCGGTCTGATGGACCTCAAAAAAAATGCGCTTTCAATAAAATACCTTCGTCTGCTTATGTTACGTTTTTCAGCGAAATATCGATTGTAAAGACACAAATATATTCAAAGATAAGTCGAATATGTATTCTAAATAATATAAGTAATATGCCCTTAAGTCATAACTAGGTACCTACACGAAAAACTGAAAAATATTTATTGAGGAGGTTTCGTCGCTATCATACCTATAAAGTGGGCAGCAAGTGAATAATATACCTAAATAAGGTTTACTATACTTATGTACGTAATATTATGTACTTTACTTTATCTTAAATGAAATCATTCAACAAATAAACACTAAAGTGGACACAAGAATCTTATCTCTTCATATCTGATATTAACAAAGAGCTTATGGAAAAAGCTATATTTGAAAAAGTAACCGCAAACTGTTGAAGTGTTTATTTTATTTATTTGTTTATCAATTAAACCAAGCAACGGATTAAACTTGCAATATTAGATTAGATCGTAAAAACCTCTGTTTATTAATGTTATACGTAGGTATCTAGAATAATTTACACTAAAATAAAGTGTCCCTGAGGGTATATTAAATATTTATTCATTTTTGAGTTTTAACAAAAGACATAGAAGATCATGAAAAATCAACATCGGACAATAATTGGTTGAGATATTACCAAAGTTTTTGACAATATTGGAAAAGATCCACTTGGGAGCTTTCATGAAGAACACCGCCTAATCCCTTTGCTATTGAAATGTGACCAAGAATTACAGTCCTGAGTAAAACGATGCAAGGCAAACACTTGGGAATCGATTGAGTATTTGTTGTATAATATAATGTATAATAGGTCTCTATTCCTACATACGAGTATTGTTATTTTCTTTAATTCATATTCATATATTTTCTATTGGACTTTGGAAATAATGGAATATTTTCTAGTAACATCTGTAATTGATGTAGAAAACAATATTTTACATTTTGTTAACGTTCTTTATTAGCGTATAATTATAAGTTCAAAGTCCAATACTGTAAAGCTACGTACATATTAGTGTAATTACGTATGCATTCATTGTAGTTTTTCTTACAATAGAACTAGGGATGTAACGATACCGATACCGATACCGATATATCGGCCGATATAATCGGCAAGCCGATATATCGGTATCGCCGATAATAAAACAACCGATACCGATATCAAACAATTCAAAAAACCGCGCCCAATGAACGATGCGGGAGGCCGCCCGCGCGTGCGCACTTTGTTTTCTGAATAAACTCTACCAATAGTAAACTTTTATTAGGTTCTGATTGTATGAGTTTAACTGACTTTGTAAAATAATAATACTAAAATAAATGGTTTTGTTGTTTTTTGATTTGGCATTTTTATTTAAAAGAATACGATTAACAGTTGAGTCTCTGTTAAATGTTGGTAACTTTTTATGCATAATTCACTATTTACTTTTCTACCAAGCCATCGATATCGGTATCGGTATCGGTATCGCCGATACATTACTACAAATATCGGTATCGGTATCGTATCGGCAAAATCATGTATCGTTACATCCCTAAATAGAACGAAGGCCAAGTTCATTTTCCGACCCTTCGAATAATGAAAATTATATTTGTGTCATCTACATCGTGTTCCTTCGATAATACCTAAATTTAAAACCAAACTTTGTCTGTTTGTGCATTTTTTTGGTAAAGTGAAATAATATAGCCAATGAGTTAAATATAAAATATTTCATAATATGTATTTGTAGTTATGCGATAAGGATATCTAATGTTTTAGATACGTTTACGATTAGAAATTAAACATTTTAAAACTTCAAATTACTAATTATGTAAGTTTAACAGCTGATTACAAATTTACCTATAGGTATACCTACCTACTTACCTACTCAAGTACATAATATAGGTATAAGGCCAGCAACAAATAACAAAATCACTAGAGCCCTTTATAAATGTATAGGTAGGTACCTAGTTACCATGCGTTATAGGATAATTAATTTATCTTAAAATACCTATATGAAACTCGTCTGTAAAATAGCCTTGAAATCTCCTCGCGTTATCTGATAAGGTTTTCGGACAGCAAAATAATATTTATTGCCCTCCAAAGTTTTAATTATATAGATACTAGATAAAATAAGTCAATAGCTATAGAAAACCTTCATATAAAAGGAAAAATATATGAATGGTGGTTTAAAATGAATATTATTAATATTTATAGTTTAAATACATACTGGCATGAGCCCCCGGCGGCGCTTGCCCTATACCTAGATATAAAAAAATATAAAAAAATAACAAGGCGATAACTAATATGGACTTTATTTTACACAAAGATATTTTTTTTTTGCGGGAAGAATCAATAAACAATAATAAGGTACAGGTTTCTGATAAGCATATTAGGTACAATCCTTGGTTATCCTATATTCCTACTAATTTTGTAACAATACCTAGATGGTTTGAGAAGAATTTCGTATCTCATAATTAGGTAAATAATATAATCTAGATGAAACTGTATACGCACCAAAGATTAACCCTAAATAGGCAGTAAGCACACAGAATAGGACAATAGGTAGGTACATGTACCTAATTTCTATCTAGATAAGGAGTAAGGACTAAGGATTACGAGAGACTGAATGAATTACTCAATTAATCAACGAAGATTTTATCAATGCATCAAGTTCTTCCATGACTAGTTAACTATAATTAAAAAGGAGAGAAAAAATAATTTTGTAATTGGAGATTTATTTGCTAAACTTGGACAGATAGGTACCTATCCGAATTCATTAAAAGTGTAACTGAGACGTGAAATACCTAAGACTGAAAGTTTTGAAATTATGAATTACCTTCTGTAAATGTATGTTTCAATTATGTATTCAAATATAAAAATAAATACAGTACCTACGTAGGTACATTATAATTCATTAATCCTATTTCAAAATCTTTTGTCAAGATAAAATTTACATAATACTGGTACTTTTTAGGATTTAGAAATATTTAAGACAAAGGCACGTCCTGAAATTAGTGCCTTTTGTGCGTTTTCGTATAGGTAGGTAATATTAGTAGTAAAAAAGCTCTAGGACTATAACTAATTTATGGAATATTAATAATCTGTGTTTATATTATTTCTCGGCGATAAATAAAAGTGGTTGCGGGATACCTACCTAAACGATCTTTATCTATTTATAAGACAATGCTTAAAATATGCTCCAATTTTACGTCTTAAGAAAAATATTTCACCGTTAATCCAGGCTTCAGATGTAACGTAGGCATGGGTGTAAAAACTTATACACACTTGCACTTTCCACTAGAATTGTTGATAATAAAAAAATCCTTTCTTTTTATAAAATATACATCGTAAAAGGGGCGCGAAATCGACTTCGCCCGACACACGTTTCGATTGAATGTTTTGGTAAAGACCGGGGACGAAACGGTGCGTACGGCGCGGCGTACCCTTGTCGCAATAATCGACTTTTTTATTTTTGTTTTTAACGCCCTCTATTAACAGTCATATAAACAATCTTCATTTCTTACGCTGATTCTCTCATAAAAGAAATGGCCACACAGCTACACTGTTAGCTAATTAGTTACCTTGATCAAAAAATTATTTTCGTAAATACATTGAGTATTAAAATTAATTAAATTCACTAAAATATAATTCTTGTTGATAGAATCGTTCGATTTATGGGATTTATGCAATACAAGTTCCAAGTCAACGCCATCTATAATTTTCTTTCGGAACTACTTGCAATTTGGAGAAGTCGCATTTCTGTTAACCAATCACAGTGAAGGACGTTTTTACGCACGCGTAGTAAAACGAACTAATTTCACGCAATGGATTTTGAAGTTTAATCAACAGTCATGAGTCAACTTCAGTGTATAGATAACCGTTTGTGAGTATTGGCTGTTGGCGGGTATTTGAGCATCTCGAGAAGATTGCGAAAATTTTATCGCTTCTACCGCCTACACTCGTTTTATAAATAAACAATCGTGTTTAGTGAATCTGTGAAATTGAAACAAGAAAAATGAACAACGCACCAGTGAAAAAAGTGCCTATACATTTACAGGTAATTAAAGCATGTATTTTTAATACCTGTTATTTTTTTAAAAACGATTACCTAGGTATATGTTAACATAAAATCGTGTTATTTCATTACGTGATCTATTTGGGATAGACAGTTACGAAAACCGCCACTCGCGGCCTATTTTCTAACTAGAATTAGGCCGGCCTGGGTGTTGGCATGCTTAGATATTTGGGTCCAGGTATTAAAATAATATTTTTTGCTTACATTCCCATTAATTTTTTTATTTATGATTGTTTTATTATGCCACACGTTTGGATTGTGATATCGTCTTATCGTTAGTTTTATAACATTGGCTCGGTTAACTAGCTAATTAGTTAACTAAAATTTAAATAGGATATGCTTTTTTAGCATTATTTCTATTTAGGTAAATACATAAATCCATTTGATTTAGTTGTATTATTATATTTATTTCTATTACGTTTAATTAATTCGATATTCCATAGTATGGAATCCATACCTAGGTAAAGGCAAATTAGCATGTTGGTAGGCATCTAATGCAATAACATTTTTAAAAATAGAACCCTATAGGCTATAATAATAATAGCTCTTAGAATTTAATTTCTAAACAAAATCAAATCTTGCAAAAGCAAAAGTTAGATGAAATGAAAACAGGGTTGTCAAATTTTATCTTCCCATTTTTTGTTTTAATTTCATAAGTACATAGCAAGTAGGTACCCAAACATATTAATCCATTAAATAAATTAATATTAAATAAATTTATTATTACTAATAAATACATTAAATAAATTCAGTAACAATTATACATTATAGTAGGTATTATATTAGTGGAGTAGGACGTATCACGTAGGGTACTAAGAAGTAAGAACTACTTTCGATCTTGCTTTAATTGATTAGGGTTGACAAAACCCCAAAATTCCGCCTTTTTAGGGTGTGGTAAACCAACTACATTTTAATGAATTAGCGAGTTTGATAGTACGCACATATTTTAATATCAGAATAAATGTTTAATAATAGATAGTCTTATAATTTTAAATGGCATTTTTCACGAAACAAACATAAATTAATGTTGTTTCAGTCCCTGGCCCCTGCAAAATGATTTTTTTAGGGTTTTTAGGTATTAAATCATATTAAAGTCTGAAAAGTTCTGTATTTTTTTTTTCAAAAATATAAAATGTTGAGTACACTGTACATATTACTAATAGTAACTACCTACTATTAGTAATAACATAGATGTTATGTAGACACTAGACATGAAGTATTGTAGGTGTAATAGGTAGCTATGACGGCACCTACCTACCTACGTGTTTTCTTCTATCGAACTGAGATACTATCAGATACTTTAAACAAAAGGGGAAGCGTGTCCTTTGCCTTGGTTCCGGTGAATGACCCTGTAGAATCGCTAGTCTAGTACGGTCAGCAAAAAATTTTTACCAAAAAAATTAAGCGCCTTCTACAATTTTTTGGTGTAAAACATTAACTATTTAATATATAAGTTTACGAATAATGCTGGAAAATTTTAATTTTATATGTACCTACATACCTTCTTTTCGAAACAAGATTGGTTTGGTTGAATGATTTCGAGTACTTTACATAATTATTTTTTCATCATGATATCTTTAAGTACTGCATTTACAATTATTTGCTATATTGTGATTTATTATTGCGATTCGTAACACACTTTTCATATAATATTATACGTATTTATTATAAAAGAGCTAACTTGGAGCCTTATTTGCTGACCGTACAAGTAGTGATAGTAGGGTGGTACTTGGCAACAGAACGTGACATGCGCAATGGGGTCCTTCTTATGATAAAGCTGATAATGCAGCATCAGCATTATAGGAAACCTTGTATCGTTTAGTTTAAGACGTACTTACTTAGTATTATTGTGTATTTATAATAGTGAATTATTAGATAATACACATATTCGTATACCTTATTTCAGCGCTACCAAGTTTACTAGCTTTCCGTCCGCGGCTACGTCGCGTCGCTTTGTCTAAAACTTAAAAAATTGCACACTAAACTCTCCTCGAGGACCACAGCATCTAATAGAAAAACCGCATCAAAATCAGTTGCGTATTTTTAAAGATATAAGTTGCGTATTTACGCATGCAGACAGTTCTTTTAGATCTATGTTATTAATTGAATGCTTAATTATTTGAAGTACAGTAGTAAGTTGATGCATCGGCATCGCTCAATCGTCATGACCCATCATTATATCTACTAATTACATATAAGATTTTGTTACATGTAAATTGTTGCAAATTCTATAAAGTTTAAATTTTAGTTAAAAATTTGTCTATTCTTGTAATAAAAACTAAATAAATTTAACGTTCCGCTTTGCTGCGTTGCTTTTGTTATGGTGTTATTAATTTAGGAACTTTGGTTGGTGTGATTTTTGAAGTGGAACTGTTTTGGATTTTATCAAAGCTTCTGTTCATAAAAACCTTATTTTACTAATTTTTTACAGCTCTAAAATAACGTCTCTAGCAAGGAGTAACGACCTAGAGTTTTTGGGTTTGTTGCCCTATTTATATAAAATGTCTATCCAGCTATTCAAAGCTGATCATCTTTTATATACCTATATATAGAAGACCTGATTATAACTTCATTCGTAGATAAATAATCTTGATAGTACATACGATACTTTCCAATTTCACTAATCCCAGAACTGCACCTATATCAAAGAAAATGTATCCAAGAATGATTGAAAGATTAAAAATTCATAGTTTAGGTAAAGTGTGTTAGTATAAAAAAAATCAAACATCAACAAAAACCTTCGTGATTAAAAAAGTAGTAGCTCGTAGGTTAGTATGATTAATATTGGCCTTTTAATTTTAAATTTATACTTATTGTTAAACTATTAACTCAATACATAATATAAAATCCAATATGAAAGTCCAATTCCAAATTTGCACGTCATAGAACGTTTTAATTGCCTCCATAACACAAACTAAAATGAACTAAGTATAAATTTTTACCTGTCGAAGAAAACTTATTAACTAAGAAAACACATGCAAAGTCACGGAACAAGATATATTATTGAGGCCGATTCCTGCAGTTCTATTCTCGGTTTAACAAAGGGTGATAAAAAATGATTTATGGACGGAACTGGGGTGCTTAACTAAGCTTCTAGAGAAGCGGCCTAATGAGATATAATTAAGTTTATGAGTTACTTGAAAAGTAACTATGTATGGTGTTTATTACCTTACATTTGTGAAAATATTTCCGTCGAAGAAAACTTTTTTCCATTGTAGTATAGCTACTTATCTAATTATTTGATTGTTTTTATGTAAAACGTATAAAAACTTAAAAAATGCTTATGAATATGTGAGAGAATCATAACAGAGTAGTTGTTATGTGGCTATACCTTCCT
>CAJQZM010034464.1:40893-61057 GCA_907164665.1 Colias nastes
AATTCTCCGACAAATATAAAGCAGAATTTTCTACGATATAATAATTATTATTATTCGTTAAACCAATCAACAATAATTTAAAATTAATCGTTAAACCAATCAACAATAATTTAAAATTAATTAATTTCTAATCTTTCTTTAAAGTTTAAACATTTTACCACCTCTTGCCTTTTCAGATTCAGTAAGCTCTGTGTAATCGAAAAACAAACAGACTTCCACGTATCTATAATAGCGGATATATTTAAACCTATAAATAGTTAATACCTTGTTGTGTATAAATATAATACTTTCTCCGGAATCGATTGATGGTTAATGGAATTAGATTAAGTATGGTGAGAACTGACGTCTTTATGAGGTACTTCATATAGGATGTAATAAGGAAATCTTAAGTAATCTTATGTAATAATAAAACATTTATTAATAAGAAACGAAAATACAAAAGGCTAACAAGGAAAAATAAAATGTATACAAAAAAATTAAAGATTAACTTATCTATAATCTACGCTGTATATTTTTTGTTTATTATATAAAATGTGGATTGTGGATATACCTATTATGTATGTAATATTATTGGTTTAATGTAAATGATTTTAAAACTAGTATTTTCGGACACAATATGGTACCAAACCTTTTATTTTTTGTTACTTAATCGTTATTAAATGATTTTTTTAATTGCTTCTTTTCAACCTCTATCATCCTATTATCTACAAGAAAAACATGTTTTATGTTTTTAAGTTTGTCGGGAAAATATTTATAATTTCTACACCTTTTCTTCGTGAGTTCTTTCATTAGCAATTCCGACTTATTAAAACGATGACACACCGGGTTTTCAGAACATAATGCGTACATATGCATATGTATGTACTTCTATATGTACAATATTGCGGTTTTTGCTTTCACTCACGCAAAGGGTTTTAATTTAACCGTCACGAGATATGTGCGGTTTATATTGAGTTGTCGGTATTTTATGGACATATTCCAATACTAGATATTATAGACTGCTATCATTTTATTGTATTGATAGAAAATTATGTCACGTTTCGAATTCAAAATGTATAGAGAGAGTTATCGTTATAGTTTATGTAATAGGTATATAGCAGAAACATAATTTATGTAGTTCATACCAGTAAATATTAATTTTTAGGGTTCCGTACCGTACCCAAAGGGCTCCGACTCGCACTTGCCCGGTTTTTCTACTAAATATACAAGCTATGTTTACATAATATGACGTAATAAGTATCAATATCGAGTTTATTGTCTCATTAAAATAAAGATATAAATAATAAACCATCTCTGGATAAACCGGTGATAAGGTTAAGTGGCTGATAATATTTGTTTTTAATATGCATAGTAGGTTGCCAACTTGAGTTTTGCAAACTTAATATTACCTACAATATTACTGTTATATCTTTTTTCCCGTTGGTTTGATTATATTTTGCGAGTCGATATTTATTTTAATTTTTTTATGTACCTACAATGGTAAATGTTATCTTCCCGTTAATGTGACGTTCTGTTGCAAGTTAGATGTCGATTACTATTTTCTGTAGGTATATTAAAAAATTAAAAAGAATAAATGCAATTGACAACATTTCAAAATTTTAAGCTACTTATTTTTTTATTTTAATGAAAACTAGATCAAAAATTATGATACATGTATTTTTTTCTTTTTATAAATATTGAAGTTTTCATTCATCTTTTTGAGTTTTAAAATCATCTCATTCTAAAATGTCGTAAACGCCAAATGACGTCATACATACGGAGGAATACATTTTTTCCTTTGCTACATACTTAGTTTAAATTTAAAAAAAAATCTTGACAGTTGACATTTTGGCACATTTGTCACTTTGATTCGTCAAGCTTTGTTTACATTGTTATTTGTTATTTGCTGATCCAAATTTTGAACAAAAGAAACTTATTCACAAGTACTGATGATGATGACTTTATGCAGGATTTGTTAAGGGGTGCTAAAAATTTCTGGGAAACAAATATACTATCCCAAAAACGTTGGAAAGTGTTAAATAAATACAACTTTTAAGTAAGTAAACAAAGTCTTTTATTTCAAGAAAATTATGATCACTATAGGCACTATTTGTATAATATAAATAAATTGGTCCAACTCCAATCAAACAAACATCACGCTAATGAGATTAAATTAGAAAATCAAAACACAATAACACGATTTAAAAGTTTGTTTACATGAATAATTCACAAAAATGACATTAATATGAAATTTGACACATGCCATACCCTGTAAATGTCAGTGATAGTTTTTTTTTTAACTTTTTTTAAATTAGGCTAAGGCGCATTTTTATTCCTCCGTATGTATGACGTCATCATCACATTTATCGTTTTTATTTAATTTCTCTTAAAATATGCGATTAAAAAATGAAATAAATTTTTTTCTGTAATCGCAAGAGCAAAATAAAGAAACGGTTTTTTTCTTTCATGGCCTTCTAAAAAATGAAATGTTGTCAATTTGAGCTGAGATTTAACTTTTTCAAACACAAAAAATTGAGGTTTAAAAAATAAAACCGTCGTATACTAAGGAAATACAAATCTCACAGAAACCTTCAGCCTGATTATACCAAGATATTTGTTTACCTAAAGATGATTCTCATCTCTAGGTAATCTAAAAATTTAAATAATTTTGGAAGCCGAAATATGCGAGCATAACCTTTACAATATCTAGAATCAATTTAATTGCCAAAAATTCGATAATCATTCATTAATATTCATAATATTATGTTGTATTTTCGCGAATATCATTAAATATTTGAAATGTATAAGTCACATCGCATGGACTATCTTAAAATACGCGAGATAAATAAATACAGGAAAAAATAAGACATAAGTAGATTAAATTAATAAGAGTATTTTTTTTTTTTATATTTGACTCACTGATTAACAAATTACTAGAATGTAAAACTAGATATCTCAGGTTATAATGTCTATCGCCAATTCGCCAGACGCCAAGATAATTTGAATTGAGGAATAGGTACATATTTATTTACACTAAAACGATGTTGAAATGGTAAAAAATAAAAATTATCTTGTTAAATAATATTCATCTGATAAATTTAAATATTTTTCTTTGGTCAATTATCTACATTTTGTTTGTAATTAAGAAATATTTATTACAACCACATCATAACGTAAAAAATAATCGTATATACCACAACCATTTACATGAGTTTAACCTTAGCCGCTTCAATTAACGCTAAAAGCTACTGGGAAGATAATCATGACTGACACGATAAATAACGTACGTACATAATAAAAACCTACGAGTATATATTGTGTAATTAATTGTTAAAACAATGACGATCTGTTAACACACTCATTTTGTTACATGTATTGTTAGGAATTTGGTAGGCTAGCTGTGCCGCGCGGTTTCACCCGCGGGCAAAAACAAGCGTATTTTTCCATTGATTATGTGTTATTTTATTACAATAAGCTTCATCACTGCCAAGTATCATCAAAATCCGTGGTTTTCGCGTGAAAGAATGACAAACATACATAGGTGCATATTATAGACATTCATAAAACTTGTACTTGTTGTTGTATAAGCATTGGTTTTGTAGGATTAGAATCATTTGCAGATGGACGATGGTATAATTTTACAATCCTAGAGTAACAAACTAGTGCACAGATTAGTCATCTCAAAATCTTCTCGACCTATCTTCGAAGCCCCTCAGTTTTATTTTATAGTGTACTCACAATTCAAGGGTACTTCTTATCAAATTGAATGATGTTCATCAGTTAGCACTATGAACTAAGTGCTATAAAGTCCTCCAGACAACTTTATAAATATTTTTTCTGTGACAACAATGTGTAAGTTTGTACTTAGAAGATCTACTGTCTTAATTATTTTCATTTACTTCTTTGGTACTAGTTTGCAAATTATTTTTCTGCGACAACAATGAATAAGACCCACTATAACCCAATTTTTGTTGAATCAATAGTTGTAGAATAATATGACACGATTTCCTAACTAAATAAAATAATGGAATTAAAATAAATCTCTGCATACGAAACCCAGAAGGCAGAAACGTTAACTGCAGTCATAATCTTGTTTATACAAAACGCACTTTACGCGTAACCCAATTTTACGCATGCGTAACCATGGCAACTAAGAACCGTAACACCATGAGACAAAACTTATCTTATTTGCTTTTGATTTCGAGTTTTTACTGATAATAATAAGATAATAATATACTACTACAGTATATATTGAGTAAGAACAATGCTAGATAATTTTGGTATATAGATCTTTTTTCTTGGTTCGGTAATGTACCTAATAAATTTTTAACTTGTTCGAGACGACTTTATTACTTGCGTGGTATCTGGGTACAAGTAGATTTAGTACGGATAGAATATAGAATGTAATCTACATGCAATTTTTTATGGAAAATGTAACGTTTAGTTTTGAAGCTAATAAAATTAACTGCATTCGCTAGACACCTTTGATGTTTTCCCTGTTATAAAAACCGTAAATACACATTTGTGATGAAACAGGTTCCGACCTAATTTTTAGAAATTACATCGATAAAATTCATTGACTGTTTTAAATCATGCAAAAACAAAATAGTCTACCGCGTTGTTTGCAAATGCAACCTTTAAATAAAAGTTTTAAGTGCTTACGTCTGCAAGGGGACCGCATGATATAATCGTTAGGGGGTGAGTCATAGGGGTGAATATTAACTTAGAAATATGCAGTAAAGTGTTGGAATAAATCCAACTGATTGTTAAGGGGATATATACGATTTAACCAAAGCGGATTACTGATATGGATATTTAATATTTTGTGAAATAAATCCAGCCGATTGTTAACGCTTTAACTTAAGCCACATAATACTTGAATGAATGAATGAAAATCCTTTATTGCTATAGAAATATAAATATAAAAGAATAAAAAACATTTAAAATAAGCAAAAGGCGGCCTTATCGCTAGGTAGCGATCTCTACCAGGCACCCTATACTTAATAGAAGCATAAGCGAATAACGGATACGATTATTAGGTGTAGTTTTTAATTTTTATATTATACTAGCTGTGCGCCCGGCTTCGCCTGTGGTGCACTGGCCACTGTCGAATATTGGTCGTAACTCAGAAACCTTCGTGGTCCATGAGACCACGACGTTTACGATTCTATAAAATACTAACATTCAGTGCTCTTTGTAATCGTACTATGTAATGTTATAATTAAATCACGTACAAACAGTTTATTTCATGTTTAAAAATAAAAGTTGAAGTCGTTCTCGCCAAAAACAAGAAAATTAACATATCATTAATTAAATGTAAAATTAAATGCAAAAACGTTAATCAAAACAAAAAAAAGGTCAAAATGCTTATACATTGTAGTCATGAGCGTAGCGAGTTAGCGTAGCAAATAATCAATTCTTATCAATGACTTATAAATGCATATGTTACCGGAAATGTATGAAATCAAGGAATTGTATACAAATCCTAGGAAATGTGTACAATTCCGATACCATTTAGGAAATGTATAAAATATCGTTTATAGTCTAAGACCTAAGTGATAAGTTGAAAATGGCGAAAAATAGAGATGTCTCTTAAAAATACGTGCGATAGCTCATTTGATTCGGAATGACGTCTAGAAAAATGTATCGGAAATGTGTATTAGCACACAAAAAATTGCAAAAGTTATAAACAAATTAAGTTGCAAAAAAAAAAAGGTATTTCGTTTATTGTTAATAACTCCGAAATTATTAACATTTCAGAAATTTTGAAAAAAGCCTCCGCGCGGCATTTTTAGGTAGCGCGCGCGGCTTCAAAACCGAGCACGTCACACTAATTTTTTTTTTAATAAAAAAACTAGAAATTTCTAGTTTTTTGTTCAAGTTAAAAAATTATTATAAACAAAGTATTAAAATTTTTTAAACTTTTATGGCGCGATCTTGTTAAGTATAAAATTTTACCGACAATTATTTAAACATTTTTTTTAATGTGCAATAAGGACGGAAGTTCGAAAAAATTTCGTTAGTTAACATTTGTCTAATTTGTTGAAAAATTAACTTTAAGTAAAATTTCCAACGGGAGCAAATTCTTTGAAGTGTTCGGAATACACCATAATTTTTTTTAAATTTTTAAATTAATATTTAATACCTTAAAAAAATAATTAGTGTGACGTGCTCGGTTTTGAAGCCGCGCGCGCTACCTAAAAATGCCGCGCGGAGGCCTATTTTCAGCGTTAAATTAAAATTATAAATAATGGAGATAGAATTCCGGGAGTCGGGAGATTTTCGTTGGAAATTTCCTCCTCTTTAAGAATCTTTTTTCAAAATTTCTGAAATGTTAATAATTTCGGAGTTATTAACAATAAACGAAATACCTTTTTTTTGCAACTTAATTTGTTTATATTTTTTGCAATTTTTTGTGTGCTAATACACATTTCCGATACATTTTTCTAGACGTCATTCCGAATCAAATGAGCTATCGCACGTATTTTTAAGAGACTTATCTCTATTTTTCGCCATTTTCAACTTATCACTTAGACTATTAATAAACTATTTAATGCATAGATATCCTAGGAAATGTATAATCTTCCTCGGAATTGTATATAATTCCAATATCGTATTAGGAAATGTATAAAGTAAATGATTTCTGTAATAAAACACGTTGTTATTTTTTTTTATTATAGCACTTATTGAGACAATCGGGTAACAGTCTTACCGTAAAATAATAATAATATGTTCATTGTTCATATTATCTTACTAATTAAAATTTCTTAAATCAACTTATATTCAATCAAATCAAATTTTCATTTGGTAAGTAATCAGTCCCCTCGTCCCGCTGTCCCCGTGTACATGTCGCAGTCGGATTGTATAATCCGCCGTATTACAAACGGCCGGCATTTTGTAATATGCCGAAATTCGTCTTTTTCCAAAATTCTACAAAAAGGCGGTCGCGAGCCGACGGAGCCACACTTCGTGGGACATATTTCTGTGTAGTTTTAAAAAACACGAACCTAACCTAACCCACCCCCTTATCCAAACCAAAAAAAGACGGGTTGCACTCCGGGAGTGCCGGCAGAAGTGAAAACTTGATTATTAACGTTGAGTTCTCTCCATCCGTCTTACGCTTTTTCGATCAGGTCACGTGTCCTGACGCGAGTTTAAGATTTTATACCCATTACAGAAAAAGTGCTCAACGCCGCTAAAGAAGTTTTCACTTCAAAAATTTCTGATTACGAATTTTCGGCATATTACAAAATGCCGGCCGTTTGTAATACGGTGGATTATACAATCCGACTGCGACATACACACCCCTCGTCCCGCGTACCTTCCAATATCTTAGATGTTTTACATTTCCGATTGCTATTTAGGAAATGTATAGATTTCCTAGGAAATGTGTATAAAATAATTTATTTCACACATTTCCGTGCGATTTTAGGAATTACATACATTTCCTAGGAATTTTGTACAATGACGGATTACATACATTTCCGTTAACACATACATGAAGTAAACCAATATCTTGCTTCTATTGTAGTTTTAATTTAAATTGTTTTTTTATAAGGAAACAAAAGTGTCAAAGCCCTTAAAACGGTAAAATGTTTTTTTTGTTTGTTTAATGGACTACTTACACGTGCTGAGATTACTACTGACTGACTAATTAGGAGAGAGTTTATTGTAATGAATAAACTTAAAAAGTAAAAAAAACTACGTACCTATCTAACCACTTCTGAAAAATTTTCACTATTAGTTAGCTACGTTATAAGCTGTAATACTTATAGTCTGAGTGATAAGTTGAAAATGGTGTAAACTAGAGATAAGTCTCTTAAAAATACGTGCGATAGCTCATTTGATTCGGAATGACGTCTAGAAAAATGTATCGGAAATGTGTATTAGCACACAAAAAATTGCAAAAGTTATAAACAAATTAAGTTGCAAAAAAAAACGTATTTCGTTTATTGTTAATAACTCCGAAATTAATAACATTTCAGAAATTTTGAAAAAAGATTCTTAAAGAGGAGGAAATTTCCAACGAAAATCTTCCGACTCCCGGAATTCTATCTCCATTATTTATAATTTTAATTTAACGCTGAAAATAGCCCTCCGCGCGGCATTTTTAGTTAGCGCGCGCGGCTTCAAAACCGAGCACGTCACTAATTATTTTTTTAAGGTATTAAATATTAATTTAAAAATTTAAAAAAAATATGGTGTATTCCGAACACTTCAAAGAATTTGCTCCCGTTGGAAATTTTACTTAAAGTTAATTTTTCAACAAATTAGACAAATGTTAACTAATTTTTGAACTTCCGTCCTTATTGCACATTAAAAAAAATGTTTAAATAATTGTCGGTAAAATTTTTCACTTCGTGGAGCCCTTCATATAAATATTTACTAACTCAGCCCCCGGAATCACAGACACAATAGAAAATCTATTGTGTCGTGGTCCGATCGGGCCGCTCGGGGCTCAATGGGTTACAAGATCGCGCCATAAAAGTTTAAAAAAATTTATTACTTTGTTTATAATAATTTTTTCAAGTTAAGTAAATTGATCAAAAAACTAGAAATTTCTAGTTTTTTGTTAACTTGAAAAAATTATTATAAACAAAGTATTAACATTTTTTAAACTTTTATGGCGCGATCTTGATAAGTATATTTATATGAAGGGCTCCACAAAGTGAAAAATTTTACCGACAATTATTTAAACATTTTTTTTAATGTGCAATAAGGACGGAAGTTCAAAAAAATTTCGTTAGTTAACATTTGTCTAATTTGTTGAAAAATTAACTTTAAGTAAAATTTCCAACGGGAGCAAATTCTTTGAAGTGTTCGGAATACACCATATTTTTTTTAAATTTTTAAATTAATATTTAATAGAAATACCTTTTTTTTGCAACTTAATTTGTTTATAACTTTTGCAATTTTTTGTGTGCTAATACACATTTCCGATACATTTTTCTAGACGTCATTCCGAATCAAATGAGCTATCGCACGTATTTTTAAGAGACTTATCTCTAGTTTACGCCATTTTCAACTTATCACTCAGACTATTATGTTTTTGCCCCACATTAACTCAAAATAGTAGATAAAACAGCAACATATAAACAAAATCATGACATTCAAATTTAGTTATCAATCGCAAAAGTCGAGTCCTTACAATTGAATTCCAATTGTCTGGATAACAAAAAAATAAACCTTGGATCATCAAAAGATTGTATTGTGATATATACGTAACAATTGGTTTGGTCATGTGCGTCAGTTTGGTGACCATATGTGACCATAATAAGTATGTAGTTACGACCTTGAAAGAACACTTAGATTTATAGTACTTCCATGTTGGAGTGAAGTACGCCAGAAGTTTTTATGTTTGTGTGGCTCGATTTTAGTGTAAACGGCTTGCTCGATTTTATTAAATGTGTTGTTGGTTTTATCTGGTTTTATCATATATTGCGAGAGTATAGTTTATATTATTTATGTGGAAATAATTTTGATTTTTTCGTAGGTAAAATATAATTTATATCACACAGTGAACTTGATGAAAATGAGGTTTAATAAAGTATTATGATGATTTTTAAACATATGCTTTAAATCCGTTATATCCCCTATTTAGTATTTACTACACTTTACTCATCAGCTGATGGATGAAACTTTTTACGGAAGACACCAATTTGTGACTAATAGGCTTCACTTGTCTTTTATCACGGGCCTCCAAATTATATTTAGTTACATTTTTAGCTTCAAAGTTCCTGACAAACTATATTCGGAGTTACTAGTTATTTATAAGCTCATAGCGACATCTGTTATCGAACCCGAGAAACATTTATAGATTTATACATACATATTATGTATAAGTGTATAAAATATATGATTTTTTTATTCATTTTTTTTCTATAATACTTAAAAGCTAAAACACTGTAAAGCCTGACTTAATTTTATCAATTAATATCGCTTTCTATATTGTTACTCAGAAATGACTTTATTTCCTAGTAAAGCTCAATTTAACAGCTGTGGTGATTAGTACGTATCTGGTAAATAACGCTAAACGATGCTTTAAAATTAGCGCAATTGACTATACATAGTCTTCATTCGGGTCTATGTGATCCTATTTCTAAAAAATATATTATGTAGAAATCGGCTAAAAGTTAATTGTATCATTTAAATAGGGATAGACTATAATATCTTCTATTTCTGATAGAAATTAAACGTTCAATTGAGCTTTGGACCACTCAAAATATCAGCTATGAAAAACAATGCCTTATACACAGTATCTATACTAATATTATAAAGCTGAAGAGTTTGTTTGTTTGAACGCGGTAATCTCAGGAACTACTGGTCCGATTTGAAAAATTATTTCGGTGCTAGTTAGCCCATTTATCGAGGAAGGCTATAAAGCTAAGCTAGCTAAGCTATCATCACGCTAAGACCAACAGAAGCGGAGCAATGCGGGTGAAACCGCGCGGCACAGCTAGTTATTAATATGTAACAATTCGATTAATTTACTGGTGTACTTACGTGGTGTTTACACATCCAATTCCCACATACGTATATCTAAAGACTAAAATTATTAGATACTTACCTCAAGATTTTTCGGAACTTCTATGATATTTAAGTTGGTTATAACTTATAAGTTATAATAGAGAAAGATTCTATTATAATTTTGCCAAATGAACCTTGAAATAATTCTCATATAGGTATAACAAAAATTATGTGATTTCAGCGAGAAAAATAAAATGAAAGCTCGAAATGAATCTTATTAAAGCTCCAATACTTTCGTGACTTTCGTAATAAGATAACATCAAACAAAATATTCGACAATTTACCATAAAACCGAAATTGTGTGAATTCTCAATAACACTTTCTATGTAAAAATATAGCGGAAACTCAATACGCTTTTAGTAAAACAAACATTGATGGTTGTTCCACATTGGCTCGATTAAATAAACAAGTCGGAATTATTTCCGTGTAAATAGAGTTTCGCAATATTAATCTGATATGGAAGCTTCAGCTAGTGTTTGTAGGGATAATGTTTGTGTAAGTAATCTTAGTTTTAAATATACCAAAGATACCTTCTGTAATTTAATATTACAATTTATACCCAAATTAGTCATAATTATAGTTCTTACCGTTTTTTTAATATTAAAGTTGCGTAAATCTGGTTGGGACAATGCTAAAGTACAGATAGGTATTGTAGATTATTTTTCCAAATCTTCAATTTTTCAAATCAATTTCATTCGATTAAAATTTCTATTGAATACTGCTTAATCATGATAATACGATAAAGTTATTGCACGAAGATTGATCAACTCGATCTTTCTAATTTTTTTTATAAAACTTTATATTTACATAAACTTTTAACAAAACAAACCACATGTGTCATAACCTTTACAGTTTACACTGTGTCATAACTTATGCAAGTACATACGATTTTCTAGGACCACCTACGGAAGTTTCTATCATTATGTCTACACTAAAGTAGTACTATTATGTATTATTTGACTAAATGTTGTTTTCTATTTTAAAACGGTGACAAATGTATTACGTAATTGTCTTTAAAACTGTACTTGCAATTTTGTTTGGGAGATGACAATGGTTGGATTTATGTACACTACTTAATTAAAATAATTTTGTTCATGTTTTTGATAATTCGCGTAATATTTTATAATACATAAAATGAGACAGTTATCATTAAAATGCTGCGGCGACTAAAAATAATATAATTTGAAACTAAAATTTGGCATTCTTAGCTTCGAAATGGCAATAGGTTAATATATATGAGACTTATCTATATCGAATCTTCAAGACGATATCCAGCAAAGATAGATATAGATAAGGAACATCTCGACACACGAGATTAGCGATTGCAAAACCGCACTCAAATCGGTTTACTCATAAACAAAGATAAATATTACACATATTACACAAATGTGATATACCTACTTATTATCCAACATTGTATTACCATACTTTTATAATTGAAGGGTATGAAAACTGAAAAATAGAAATTGGCTGATTGTAAGACCTACCCGACATACACAAAATTTCATAAGTCGATGCAGCGGTTTCGGCCGAGTTTGGCAACAATACACCGCCAACAACAAATATTTCATAGAGGTACCTTAGATATCAGATAAACAATTTCTTATAATAATATATCGTTTTTGTATAATGAGATCTTTATAATTTTAAGGGACAGAAAGTGTACATATACATATTTGATCCAACCGTATAAAAGCATCAAAACCCACTTTAATTTATACATAAAATTACTGTACACTTATGAAAGTCGCATAAAAGTGCTTGAAACGTGTGTTAACCAACATTAATTAAAAACGTCGAGTCAGCGCGACTTTTGAATGCTCTCCGCGTATGAATAATAATAAACTAGATTTTATAGTAGGAAATAAATAGGTTTAAATGTTTCCGTACTGAATACATAATTTATCGAAAGTTCTATAAACCGTATTTATTGCTTGCTTTTAGGTTAATGCAACTTGCAAGTAAATAGCAAGTAATTGCTTCTTCGTGTTGAGATTTGAGACAGGGTATTGAATGCAAACTACCCTCATTAAAATTTGGTATCGATATATCGGTGAAAATTGGTATGATAGTGATAGAAAAAGATCGAATATTATGGGTCAAATAAACAACACATTAAATAACAATGTAAAAGACTTATGAAGTCACTTTGTTGTTTAAATACTATTTAATTAAATGTAAATTAATGAAAAAAAAACAAACAACGTTGCAATTAAAAAATCTGATGAAACTCATTCACAAAATGTATTTGCATATCCAAAAGCATATGTAAAATTACGAATATTATAAATGCGAAAGTTTGTGAGGAAGGATGTATGTTTATGTGTATGTTTGTTATTCTTTCACGCAAATACTACTGAACCAATTATAATGAAGTTTAGCACACATATAGAGGGTAACTTGGATTAACACATAGGATAGGTTTTATCCCGGAAATCCCACGGGCCGTACCCGTGGAAACTATGCGGGCTTTTCTTTGAAAACGCGGGCGAAGCCACGGGCGGAAAGCTAGTGTATAATAAATACATTTAAGTATACTATGTATCGTTGCTTAGCCGATAAAAATGTATAGCAGTTGCGCGGGCGCATTAATCTTGCAACTCGTTCCGAACTCGACTCGATTGAAAGTGATTCATTTCTCTCGTCTCGATATCGCCATATCAATGTTTTTCTTATCTATAGCAATTCTGATTATGGGTATGCGGTTTCTAAGTTATTTTCTTTTACTTTTTATCGATAATCTTGTTATGTTACTTTTGTTTTTGCTGCAGAAAGTATTTAAAATATAGACGCGTAAATATCTAAAAACCATGTTAGAAAACATGCCGAGTAGGTTTATTTTTATTGAAAGCCTTTCTTTATATTAATCAATGAATGTAGGATCGGGGCTAAATGAAAAACACTTTGAACTTCTTGAGATTTATTTTCGGACCACAATCTTAATTTTTAGAAAACATCTTACAGAGAAACAGCCGTCTTCACCCACGATCCCAATGAAAGAGAAAGATCATTCCTCATATTTCGCTCTCGACTTCACATTCACATTCACTCATTGATTCGCTCATAGGCTATCGTTCTTCCATTCTAATCATCGTTCAGAAAGTAATCTTACACACGTTCAGAAACATCAATTAATCATACATCTCACCTAATCATCCCACACTCGGCCATTCCTGCACCATGTCTGCCCTCAGACATGCACACACAGTCATCAGTCATTCATCATCATCATTTAACATAAACAATTATAAAGTTATACAAACAATCTTAAAAGGATCTTTAAATTTTTTAAATTTTCCGCATAAACAAAAACTTACAAATATCTTTAAACGTTAAGACTTCAAATTAAACAAAAACAAAATCTTACAAGTTTCTTTACACTTTAAAACTTTCAACTTAAACAAAATCTTACATGTATCTTTAAATTTGTAAATTTTCAACTTATACAAAAACAATAGTACCATTCTACTTTAAATACTCATAACAAAATAAACCCTTAGGAAAACATTACATTTTCAAATCAAATCAAAACCTTTAAAACATTACAGAAAACTTTTCCATAATAACTTAGTTTAAATAAACTTAAAACAAAACTTTTTCTTACTTCTTGTTACACAAAATATAAATAAAGACTTTAAACAATAAACCTTATTGTTTTATTTAACCCATGACCTTTCCTTCTAAGTAGTGTAGTTAACACATACAACATTAACATGTATCACAAGATAATAACTTGAGTAATAAATCTTATAAAATAACCAAATCTACCACCTTTCTTTCAAGCATAGTCTTTCATACACATTATTATAGAAAAATATATAAGTCATCAGCATAACCTGAAACAGATAAAAATGTTAAGGCAAAATGTAAAACAGTATTTTTACCTCAAACTCGATCAGACCATTTCTTCATAAATTCAGTACAAGATGATGTCTTCTTGGATCCCTCTCCAGTATCAAAAACTTTTTCAACATCATACCTGTCATTTCCCTTTATTCCTGTAATCTTATATGGACCAATAAATTTTGCTTTTAACTTCATAGATGTTCCAAATTGAGTCTTCTTAATAGCAACCAAATCTCCTATGTTGTATTGTATACTAGGTTTCCTTTTCTTGTTATAATGTCATAAACACTTTAGGACAAGTAGCTAACCCAAAAGGTGCTCTCAAAAATTCATATTGTCCTGTCGGGGTGACAAAAGCTGTATATTTGCATGACTCTTCATTTATTTTCAAATGAAAATATCCATTCTTTAAATCTAAAGCTGAATATACTTTAGCGCTTGCTAATTTATCTATAAGATCGTCTAATATTGGAAGAGGATATTCATATTTTAAAATCTTTTTGTTTAACAGTCTGTAATCAATACAAATCCTAATTGAACTGTCTTTCTTTTTTACCAATACCAGAGGACTAGCAAAATCTGAATAACTTACCCTTATAATGCCGTCTTTTAACCATTCTTGTATCTGCTTGTCAACCTCGTGCTGCTCCTTAGGTGACAGTCTGTGTGGCCGCTGTGCAACAGGTGTCTCATCCATCAAAGTTATTTTCAGTTCCACAGGAGCTTCCTTTGTTTGCTGTGGCTTGTAGCTGTCAACTAACCTGAAACCTCACTACTTCATCTTTCACACTTTCATTACTTACTGTACCTACAAGATCAACAGTAGAAAAAAAACAATTAATTTTCGTCATCCAACTTTCACCTTTCGGAAAAACAAACACTGTTCCTTCATCCATTACCATAACAACATTGCTCAAGAACGCACGACCTATAATAGCACAGTAAGGCATACAGTTATTAGGTACAATATAAAATGTTTCTTGTTCGAAATCACGCCCGTCGATTCGTAACTTCACAATACAACAGGGGGGGGACACCTAGAACAAACTGACATTTATTAAAGAAAGCGACGCCATCTATACTTTGGAGCACAAAAACGTATTAAATCAGTTTATATTAAATCCCCAAAAGATGGCATCGCACTTTCTAAAGTTATCGGAAATTGTATAAAGACATTTAAATAAATGGCAGTTATTCTAGAAACATTGTTTTATTTTAATAGATCGAATGCGAAGCTTACCTTTTTTTTTAAATTCCATTAAATAATTTTGCGATTTTAATCGTTTCATATGGTATCAAATTAATAAACTTGCAACATTTTCTGAAAGCTTCTCAGTGTTGTCTTTATGAAATCAATGTAGTAAAATAAGACAAATGAAAACCTTTCTATATTCCCTATATTCAAAGTTTAAATGAATTAGAACAATTATCTCAGATTTTTAATTCAGTATCTTATAGAACTATAATTCAGGAAAATATTTTACATAAAAAATACTGCGTCTGATTTAATAAATATTGAAAACATTTTATTAATTGACATGAAAAGTGTTAAATATGATTTATTAATTGGTAACATTGATTGTTTACATCGCAGACATATCGCAGATCACAAAATGTTATTTTGTAAATTCTGTCATAAAATGGCGGCTACTATACGTGAAGTTTATTAACTTATTATTTAGTTCATTTTGTTGATAATCGTGTGAAGTTTCTAGTTCTCGTGAAAGTGTGGTGAAAGTGCTTTGAATCGAGCCCTACGTTCAGGCTTTCAAAACTTTCTACTGAAAATTATGTGCACGGACAGTTTTGTTTTAGGATCTAAGGTTTTAGGTATATAAAATGTAATATTACAGTGAAAGCATTTAAAGAATAAAGTATTAATTTCTTATAATGTCGTTTTCTTCATTATTCTTAGTAAGTACCTACTTCAATATGTTTTAAGAAATTTGACTGAAATAATATTTAGCACTTCCAAATATCTTATTTTTATAGACTCCGTAATATTCATTTAGTGAAACTAATTTATATACTAATAATCTTGTACCTAATTATTACCTATTATAAGTGAAAAGTTTTTTTTAAATCACCTAAATAATTAAAACACCATTTCATAATCATTTAGATCTTTAGTCTTATTTCTTAAATGTTGAAAATAAATGATATTTCAGTTAGCTCTCCTATTTCAATAACGACGCAAATATATGTGAATTGTGAGCATTTATTCCAGGCACATAATTGATAATATTTTGAAGTTTGATTTCAATTTTCAACTATCAAGTAAAAAAATATATAGGTAGATATTAGTATTACGTATATGAGCGTATATGTATGTAGGTATATAGAATTAGTTTTAACTCCAAAATCCAGAGGGCGCATTGTCGCCTGTCAAAGTCAAATAGGTTTGCCTTCATATGCTTCAAGAGGGCTCTCTATGCCCTATTATACATTATACTCTTTGCAATACAATGTCCAAGTGTTTTCACTTTTGTACAGTCAGAAGCATAAATATATTACCATTTGCAGATTAGCAAAAATATCTGTCATAAGAACGGGTTCAATAATATCTGTCTGCCCGTATACAGCAAAAATATCTGACATTAGTAGGCAGCATAATAAAGTGGCATCATAATTATGTGACGAAAATGTACAGCAAATAATAATTGTGATAACCTCTCGAACACAGACATATATTAAGTAGACAACGCAAGTACCGCGATTTGTATGAAAACCAAGCGTGTCATATTTTTTGTACTGACCTTGACGCGTTATGACGTCACGAGCGCTTTTTAGTGATGGTAATTTCATTTTACGCTAAATCGATTAGGACGCCACTCGCGCGGCGATTCTAGTATCGTCCTATCCCATCGAAGTAAATCGAAAGAAATCAGATCAAACTAGATCTATGTCTGAGAGGTAGTCAAATAAATGAATCGTAATCGATTACTAAATCGATTCAAGACAGAAAAAATGTTGTGTGGTTTTATGAAACCACGGTAAAAGTGAAACTTAGGCACAAAATTATCGTATTTGTACGACAATTATCGTACGGTTCCGAACACTGCTTTATACCTACTCGGCAGCCGACCGTCACGCGACATGCGCTACACAGACCAAAAAGTTTGAGACGATGTAATAAAAGTTTCACTTTAAAATTTTTAATTACCATAGACAGAGGAATGATAAAATAAAGTTATAAACCTTTTAATATTCTAACAAGTAAACTAATGTGTTTTAGCTTTTTCTTACATATTATGCCCATTGAGTTACCATGTACTACGTACTAGAGAGGCCATCGAAAGAAAGTAATGAAACTGTCAATCAATCAATCTTTATGTCCCGTTGCATCGATCCATTTTTCTTTTATGTTCGGGTTACTTGGAAAACTGAAAAAACAAACATAGTCTAAGCAATAAGGAGTTTTCTTAAAAAACTCCCAAGATGACACTTTAACTAATGGCGTCCATGTCATAATATTTATTTTTAGTACCTTTGTATTAAAATACTTAAAAGTTCTAGGTCAAGTCATATTAAATGACAAAAAAAATCTATGCCTTTTTTTCTGAAAAATTGCTCCTTCAAATTATCATTTTTCTGTTCGATTATAAAATCGATTAGAATCGAGAACTGTTGCATCAAATGAACATCACTAACCACAAAATTGGACAGAAAAATGAGAACAGAAAAATGAGAAGACGCTATTCATTGCTTATTATCATACGACGCGATCTTTACCGTGCCAAGTAAAAGCCGCAATGTATTCCGAATCATTCCGTATGGTTTGGTATCCATGTTTGTCACGATCGTTTTCCACAGATATTCTTTATTTGATTTTAAAATAAATAGTGCATATTCTGATTAGAAAATTACTTACTGGTGGAAGGAAACATCTCCGATAACTCGGCCACTCATAGCTGTGGAGTTTCTACAGTTCATAACGGCGCAATTCGGCATTTTACTTTATTCAGCTTCACGTCTTTCCTTGGCGAACTGCAAGCGCGGACTGAGTGTAGGCCAGCGTCAAGTAAGTTTCATAAACTTAGTTTGGACACGGGAAGTACATACACTCGCTTAGTCTATCTTGATACATGTCTGTGCTCTCGAAGCATAAATATGTGACGTCACCTAGGAGGCAATAATATCTGACACAATTTTATATTTCTGTATTGTAAATATAATTGATTCTTCACAAAAAGCATAAATATGTGACACTAGCTTTCCGCCCGCGGCTTCGCCTGCGTTTTCACAGAAATACCGCATAGTTCCCGTTCCCGTGGGAATTTTGGGATAAAACCTATCCTATGTGTTAACCCAAGTTACCCTTTATATGTCTGCTAAATTTCATTGTAATCGGTTCAGTAGTATTTGCGTGAAAGAGTAACAAACACACACATACACATCCTCACAAACTTTCGCATTTACTACTATTACTAGATTAGTAGGATAGGAAGTAGGATTATAGTAGGACTAGTAGGATAAGATAGGATAGGATTTTAAAAAGACCAAACGTTATTTATTGAATTAGTATTTTGTATTTTGCTGGGGTAAGAATATGAACAAAAGACACATATATTTTGTAAATATTTTTCTTTTTATGAAATTACGATAATATGATAACTTGCCATAATTTTCGATACTCAATAAAATAATAGCAATATTATAGGCTAATTATAGGTAAATGAAAATGAATAACAGAGCAATCGTGTCAAACGCCGCTAACGTCAAATATAACAAAACAATTTCTAAATAATACACGAAGGTTACACGTATACGTAGTATATTATTATTAGTCTGTGGTTACACTGAACCTTCAAATAAAATAGATCTACCCAAGTGGGTATTCATATAAGTATATGAATACCTACTTTAATTTTGTCATGATATGATATCCTTCTAATATTATAAATGCGAAAGTTCGTGAGTACCTATCATGTAAGGATGTTTGTTACTCTTTCACACAAATAAAAGACAAAACAATGGAATTTGGCACACACATAGAAGGTAACTTGGATTAACGCTTATGAGAGCTTTTATCCTGGAAATCCCACAAGAACGGAAACTATACGGGTTTTTCTTTGAAAACGCGGGCGAAGCCGCGGGTGTTAAGCTAGTAGGATATAATATCTAGACATACAATATGTAGTATACAACGACGGCACATATTAATTAATATGGTAATAATGTTTTAAAACAACGTAGTTAAAATAAAATTTATTTATTTTGTATTAATTCAATATTAAATTGAAAATAAAATTGTGTCAGATATTATTGCTTCCTAGTTGATGTCACATATTTATGCTTTTTGTGTGGAATCAACGCAAAATACAGAAATATAAAATTGTGTCAGATATTATTGCCAACTAGTCGGTGTCACATATTTATGCTTTGTGTGAGGAATCGATGCAAAATACAGAAATATGAAATTGTGTCAGATATTATTGCTTCCTAGTTGATGTCACATATTTATGCTTTTTGTGAGGAATCGATGCAAAATACAGAAATATGAAAGTGTGTCAGATATTATTGCCACCTAGTTTATGTCACATATTTATGCCGTGAGAGTTTGTCACAATTATTTGCTGTACATTTTCGTCACATAATTTTGATGCCACTTTATTATGCTGCCTACTAATGTCAGATATTTTTGCTGTATACGGGCAGACAGATATTATTGAATTAGTTCTAGTGACAGATATTTTTGCACATCGCCCCCTAGGCATATATTATTGCTCGTGACTGTACTGCCGAGTCCGGTGAGTACAACATTGTCGTCGTATTTTGGAGTACACATCGATAAATAAACGTCCTCGTTGAT
>CAJQZM010034465.1:0-55531 GCA_907164665.1 Colias nastes
AATTACGGGCAGTTTTCATACACGTGTGAACTAAAATGTTTAAAATTGGATTAAGTCATCGTCATTGATTTTGACCAAAAGCGCTATTTCCTCTGGAGCACTGGGTGATAACATAGGATCTACATTTCAAACAGATATCTATAACTGGAAAGTCACTTGTATCATAGAATATCATACATTAGAGTATAATATTTGTATGCACGTGTAGGTTACATACAGGAAATCATTTTTATTTTTCGATGCAATTTATTAAAAGCTTATTAAATAGTTTCATAGAACGTACTAGTTTTTAATTTCCTCATTTAATGTATAACAATACTTATTAGCTATCATCCAGTGACAATTTCCTCGGAATCGATCTAAGAATGAAATCTCAGATAATACCTAGAACAAAGAAACTTGTAATTTATTTATTTAAAAATTTATTTACGGCATACGCCAAACCATACATACCTATATAAAACTTAATTCTAAACTTATCACTATGTTCTTAGTTCTTCCCCTTTATGGATTGATTTTTATAGAATTGACATTGGTACCAAAACTACTTAGGACAACTACAACAGTTCACATTTTTTTAAATATCTGGTGAAAACGTAACTAACGTTTCGTTAACCAACATGTTTATATAAGAAATGGTATATATAATATTGCATGGTTCAAAGGTCGGGGTTAATAAGTGACCTCATTCCGGCATCCCTTGAACCTTCCAAGGCTAAGGACGAAGTTAATTAGGCCGCAGTTCGCTCGCCAGATGGGAATATACGTTCTCTAGTTGGACTTCTGAATTAAAAATAATTAAAAGTTATATAAACTTTTTGTTTGATGCTAAATTAAAAGCTTATTATACATTTTTTATTAAGTAAATTAGTTTTTAAGTGGATAATCCTTACTATTGCATTCTGAGATTCTTTATAATATGACTCTCTGTCTAACATTTCTCTAGATAAATTTATTCAGACTTCGACTACTATGATATGTTAGTTTGATCCCCGTAGGAAACACAAGTCATGATCTTGTAGCAAACGAACACCTGTGAATTCACCTTATGCGAAGCAATAATACAGTTGAACCTCGATAACTTAAACCTCGGTAACATAAAAACCTCTGTAACTTCAAAAAATAATGTGTTCCCTTCCCATCAGAGCCCAAAACCTCTTTAACTTAAAATACGCAACCTCTATAACTTAAATAAATAATCTCTGTATTGGCCCTCAGTAACTTCAAGAAATGTTTCCACAACCTCTATAACATAAAATTGTTTGTCAATGAGTCATTTTGAAAGAGTGTCAAAACAAAAGGTTTCGGTATTTATTGCTTGCACGTGTTTACTATGTATTGTTAACGTAAACAATACATTACCTATTGTTTGCTTTATCGAAATTCTTCAAAGCTTTGCGGCGGTTAGCTTTATGACAACGACTTACTTGCATCATAAGTTTTTGATTGTTGTCCTGGAAACATCACTTTACTTACTGTGTGATAAAACTGGCTTAAAATGAGTCCAAAAAGAAAACTAACAACCCTCACCTACGCTGATAAATTAAAAGCTATAGAAGCAGTGAAAAATGGATAGACCCTTGATAACTTAAAACCTCTATAACTTAAAATATTTTGTGTTTCCCTTGGACTTTAACTTATCGAGGTTCTACTGTATATGAATTATTTAAATTCTCTTAAATTAATACATAGCGGCGATGTACTTTGTTATCCATCTTATATTAAATTCACATTACTATTTAAATTATACTCAAATGTAACGCATCATCAATTAAATGTTATATTATTACTATACACAAAGCGTATTGCCTATCACTGTTTAGCCAGAATCAATTTGTTTGTGCAACGTCGAGCGGTTCATGTAAATATTTTGCTAACGCTACCGGTAGTTGACAAAGCGACTAAACTTTCCGGTTGACATTTTTGCTGACGTCGCAATATAAACTAATTCGCTTCATATTTGAATGCAACGTGTATTTATTATTCCGTGAAAGCAGGATTTTTATAAATTCATAGCTAACAGATATTTCTGGAATATGCATCGCTTATTCATTGCTTTCAAGACTTGATAGAATTCTTGTTTGTCCAAGAGCTACAGAAAGCTGCAGCTGCAGAATACGTAGCTTAGAACTTATATCTAATTTAGTGTATAAATCTGAGAGTAGATATATGGCGCTTAAATTATATAGATAAATGTTAAAAAAACCTTGTAAAAACTTTTACTCTATTTTATAGTTCAGTATGTATTTTTCATTAATAATGTATAAAGGTGGTAAATCTTCAATTGCGCAAGTAGGTACTTTTTATTCGCTAAAGAAATTATAAGATCTGTTACATTATGAACTAAAAAATTATTTAATTTATGACTCTACATCTATATTATTATAAAACCATTCATCTCAATAAAATATACTTACGTTCTTAAAAAACATAACTTCAAATCTAGGATAAAACCTGTTCAACGCAAAATAAACCCAGTTAAGTGAATATAAATATTAAAAGCAAATAGCGTAATGTTTGGTAAGTGGTAACTAATTTAAATGTATAACAACTTCAATGTATGCAACGTTCTAGATAAATAAATGTATTATTTACTTTATCGATCCTTCATTATGCTCGTTGTTCTAGTTGTAAAGATGTAAGTTTTATATTAAAGAGATCCTACTAATATTATAAATGCGAAAGTTTGTATGGATGTATGGATGTATGGATGTTTGTTACTCTTTGACGTAAAAACTACTGAACCGATTAAAATGAAATTTAGCACAAATATAGAGGGTAACTTGGATTAACACATAGGATAGTTTTTATCCCGGAAATCCCACGGGAACGGGAACTATGCGGGTTTTCCTTTGCAAACGCGGGCGAAGCCGCGGGCGGCAATCTAGTCTTATATATTATTTCCTATGAAAAACTCAATAGAAGAGTATGGTCACCACATCAGGGTTTATTAAGTATCTAGTTGATTAGTTGTTTATTTTATACTATCGGTATGCTGGTATATACATAGCCTATATATGCACTTAGAGATCATGTCCATATAAAACGGCGAAATAATTTTTGAAATCGGCCCAGAAGTTCCTGTAATTAGCGCGGTCAAACAAACAAACTTTCAGCTTTATATATAAAAAAGATATAGATAGCAAGGATGCTATAGCTCATAGGATGTAGCACGTGCCTACATTTAGTAGCTCTAATAAATTCCATCTTCAGTTGTTACACAATACTAGTACTGAAACAATTCAAATTACAGCTCACAGAGTGATTAGCAAATCCCCAATAATTAAACGATATCCGAAAGACTGGCTCTAATTAATAAACTTGAGAACCCGCTGCATACGAGTCAAGTTCCAACTTTACAAGACAGAGCAATTAAGCTCGAAACGCTTTGGGCTATCGAATGCTGTCCTTTATTATAGTTTATGGTAAACTAGTCGATGTCTTCGGCATCACTCGTGGTATAGGAATATAGGTGGCCTTTGTCAAGTCGCAATCCTTTATTCTATTTCAAAAAAATGTTAATCCCATTATATGATTAATTAAAATAACTATAGAAAAATGTTGCTCTACAAATGACTTTCAGTGTAACACAGTTCATTTCAGACAACAAACTTAAAAAGGTTTTGTAATAATTTATATGAATTAAACTATGTATTATAATGTATCACTTTAGCTTGTCTAAAACTGAATAAGAATGCAATTATAACTTATGTAGATGTTTTTAAAAGACCGAGACACTCAAAGTACCTCCTTTGAGTGTCTCATACTACAAGGACTTATAAATTAAACTGAACACTTATAAATTTATATATATGTACTTTCAAATAATTAGTATGATATGAAAATATTCGCTATAAATTAAATAAGCCCTCTCATTTTTCAGAAACATTACTTGAATATTGATACTCAAAATGAAACTCAAATACCACCCACACCACCTTGACTCCTGGCGATCGACGACTGCGCGCTTCAAAAGAAGCTTCTTTCCGCGCACAACGAACCTATGGAACGAACTTCCTCATGCGGTGTTTCCAAACGGTTACGACTTAGGGACCTTCAAGAAAAGAGCGTACTCTTACCTTAAAGGCCGGCAACGCACTAACAATGTCCCTGGCATTGCTGGTGCCTATGGGCGACGCGGTACACTTAACATCAGGTGACGCGTCTGCTCTGTTGCCTCCTCTTATATAAAAAAAAAAAAAAAAGATTTATCGTATAAGAGCCAATTATTTCGTTTTTGTTCAAAAATATTAATGAAGAGAATTGGGGCATGATAACGACACTTACGCATGAAATATTATATGCATCAGAAAGCAAGTATGTTTAATATTTTATAAAAATATTTAACAGATTACGGTAATATTTTAATGTTGACGCTCAATTAGCAAGTATGATACTTTTCCCTGAACTACTTTCTAGTTTTGCTTATTGCATTAACACGTCGTTGGTAAATTAACTTTCAAGTTAAAACACGTATAATCATAAATTATAAATCATATAATTTTGATATTGAATCTACGAACTATAATATAATTTGAACTATAAATCTCTAATTTCTTTGGTAGAGATAGCGTCCCTATATCTATAAGTTTTCTTAGTGAAGACTATGAACAAAAGTTCGTAATATGTGGGCATAGAAAGTCAATTACTTTAAAAGAGAAGATAATAATATAAATATGTCCTTTAAAACGTCAAAAGTTTGTGTTTAGGTTTATGTAGAGCACGTGAAGCCCTTGAGCGGAATTCGTTTCTGGTATCAAATGTACAATGGATCCTATTGGATTTTTATGAAAACTATTGAAATTATACTACGTGTGATTATAAATAATGCAATATAACACACTTTAGCTTTATAACATTGGCTGGACAAACCTATTAGCCATCAAACATTAATGATTATACATATTTAAATTATAAGGACCCTGTTAAATTCCAAACCGCCTCTTTGTTCTTTGTCCTAAGGTCTGATTTCGATACCCTGTGAAGTGTTTCAAAGGAATCATTTGATTACCTACCAGCCGCTTACATTCGAGTGGGCCTGGGATGAAAAATACTCTGTGTTAAGTGTTAAAGATTTAGCTATCTGATGGTAAAAGTTTTCTAAAATCAGTTCAATAGATCCAGAGATAACCCCTTACAAACTTACGAACGAATCATTACCTCTTTATAATATTGGTACTAGTATAGATAATTGACGTATATTAAATGCTCAATACCCAAAGATAGACTTCACACATAGACAATCTTCGTTAAATCTAACACATACAGGTTCAAATTGTAACTTTTTCAGCGGAAGTCAACATCCCAAGAGGATATGAGAAACCTACATAGCAAATTACATGTTCTCGATAGTTCCTGGCAATTTCCTACCAGTCTATATATTTTCTTCGACAGACTGAAGCTAAGTCAAGATAAGATTAAATAGAATTTTTTAAATTTATTTTTACATTATCCTCACTGTAATAAACTCATGTAATCATTATAACCAAATCCCATATAATTTTTTACCTAAATTTCGCCAGCGTGGCAAATGCCTTAAATTCTATAATAGATAGGAAAAAAGTTATATTTTTTTTAATTAGCCATGCAGTCTTGCATTAGTTCATAATGTTGTGACTAATGAAAATAGTATCACATTTATGTAACATAGGTACTATTATTATAAATAAAAGTTATTATGCTACATTTGAAATATCTCGCTATCTACATTATGTGATATCTATTATTATGATTGCAGATAGGATAGGCTTGATAAAATGTAATAATCACACTTAAAAAAAATATCGAAATACAAGCATTCACTGTAACTTTACATTACGATCTGACGAATACTATTACAGATATCTACCAGCATAATATGAAATCCATACTAATATTATAAAGCTGAAGAGTTTATTTGTTTGTTTGAACGCGCTAATCTCAGGAACTACTGGTCCGATTTGAAAAATTATTTCAGTGTTAAAAAGCCAATTTATCGGGGAAGGCTGTAGGCTATATATCATCATGCTTAGACCAACAGGAGCGGAGCAATGCGGGTAAAACCGCGGGGCACAGCTAGTCTTAGATAAAATTGTTCAGTCGTTTTTGAGGATAGAGCAACAATCGTCACAACTCATATCTATTCAAATCTTTAGAATTTATAGGTACCATAAATTATATCACATGTCTATACAATAGTTAATATGAATAACATTAAAAAGTGCTTTTGCAACATTTTTATCTTTTACGATAAGAAAAATGTTTACCGTTGTTATTAATTAAAACACTTTTTGATATAATATTATGTAGTTAAAAGGTTATTCGCACTGCTTACAGTTATATATAAACTCATATGTCAAGTAATTTATTTTACATTTGTAACCAAATACCTAGTTTTTCATTAATTCTATGAGTCACGAAAGTTTTTGCATATTTTTTAAGACTCTACATTCATAAATTACGACATATCGATTTGTTTCTAAAACTTAAAATTTATTTTTTACAACACTTAATATAAATATATTAATATTAATCACATAGATTAATCATTAAATGTTTTGTATATGCTTTTAAAACAAAAAATTCTTACTAAAGAATTTTTCTAATTAGCAGCGACCTTTCAATCATAAAACGGAACATAACACCACTGGACGTAACATCCTATCAATATTATGTTTGTACAAGTCATAGTCTGCACATATGCATTTACAAAGGATAAAGTTACATTATCACTATGGAAATCTTAACAATGAATGATAACATTATGTAACAATCAAAGAACTATAAAGCTTAATGACATGTAACACAAAGATCAATTTTGTAAATGCCGTAATGCACGTTAACAATAACAATAAAAATACGTCTCTCATAACACACGTGCTCTAAACAAATGTACCATTATAGTCACTTACCGTATCTAGAGATAAAATAGCTAGTAGGTAATATTTGCTTGTTGCTAGCAAACGACAATTCACGCGGTCAAAACTCCATTTCCTGTCCTTTTCACACACTCACCTTTAGTTTTATTACCTTACAGTGGCATTCAAAGTTTTTGTTTGCCATTTTATCATTCAAATAACTTTACTCCTTTTCCATTCAATGTAAACTATTTGCATATTCCATTAATTTTTTATGTCCAACGTTGTGTTGTCAATAGATAAGTTTAGGCGTTTTTGTTATTTTTATAACGCTCATAAAACACTTACCGCTTCAGAAAAGGCGCTTTTCGGCCGTCTAGCTGGAGTCCCATTCATCCTTGACACGACAAAACAAAATCAGCCAATGAGATCGCACCAAACTTTTCACGGACACTTGTAGAGTTCACTGTCAAACACATGGGCTTCGCACACGCGAGCTCGTTACATTTGACTCCTAGTCGGGAATGTGCACTTAATTCGATCGATGACTTCATGCAATTATTTGTTGATAAGTTATCGAGAGCGGAGAGAAATGTGGAACCGGTTGCGGCGTGAGTCGACGAGAGGTCCAAGCCGCGGTCGGAGTATGACTGGCTCGTAGGTATCGCAGCCGGTCCGGCCGCGTTTTAAACTCACGCCATAGGTACATTTTTTGTAGAGAATCTTTTAGAGGTTATGTTACCGGCTCACCCTAACTTTTTAACATCGGATCTAACTTATGAATTTAATTGCACGTCAGCCACTTCTCTATATTTAGATCAGCCGGTGCGTATGAGCGGTGACGTCACGCTATTACCTTCGAGATAAAGTATGGAGTTACGGAGACGGTATCGGCTCTTGAATAAACATTACGGTTGCACTGTGTTATCGAAAAGGTGGATTAATGGAATGAAAATAAAATGTCACGATGCGATTGTTGACATTGTGCGAAACGTGTTTCATTTTTTCTTAAAATATCTTGCGTTTTTAACGCATTCTTTTACATTGTTGGTGCATACTATATGTTGGAACAATATTTTATTAATTTTGTTATAATTACTATTCATAAAAACATTTGACAATCACTGACAAATCCTAGTTTTGAAAACATATGTATAATGTATGTTATTTTCTCTCTCTCTCTCTCTCTCAGGTAGTTTTAACATATAAAAAAACTTTTATATTACCTAAACATTGGCAGACGAAATAAAATCCAATAAACGTTACACTCATCTTGGATAAATACCTACATAACTTTAAATCTCGCTAGAAGTTGGGAAAGGCTTGGATTTATAGGATGGAGAAAGTTGCATCCAAATTGGGTCGGCAGTACTTGTATATATTGTATACCTACTTGTTATAAATAGATTCTTGTATAAATATGGTTTGGTCTGTTTAGTAGTGTTAGAGTGAGTTTTCTATGGTGATTTATTTACGTTTGACTAAAGTGTAAATTAGGCTTAAATCACACCCCGGACACTCCATACAAAATTATCGTTTTGACAGTCACACTGTAGGGACTGCAAATGTGTGTGTTAACGCTTTATGGTTGGCACATTTGTGACTAGCGTAAAAAAAAATTCGCGTTTTTCTGATGAAATACATCCGTAAACAGCACAATATCTAACCATTTTCTACGAAAAACGATAATCACAAATCCAAAATAATAAAATTACTTTAAGTCAATTTGATTAATGTTGTCAATCTTCGTTGCGTATCGTCCTTGCAGAAAAATGTGGCCCATTTTAATCACGATCGCGCGGGGTGAGGTAAGTGTTTAATTTTGGCGGGAGGCGGAGAGTGTCCGTTCTGTAGCGTTTAGCTACTATTATGTATTCTGTGCTTAAATGTAAATATCCTAAATTGGAAGAAGCTTTATAAATATTTTAATCCACACATAGTAGAGCACCTATTAAAAACCAATTTATATTTTTATTGTGATACTTTGTATTTTGATCAAGTTTTTGTGATGGAATTGGTAATAATCTAAATGCGAATATTATATAGGTAGCTGGAGAGTTTGTTTGCATAATCTCGGGAACCATGGTTCCCGTTTGAAAAAAAATCATTGTTAGATAGTTGATTTCAACAGCAGAGCGGAGCAATGCGGGTAAAACCGCGGGGAACAGCTTGTTCCTTATATGAGAATCCACTATTCATATCATGCAGTCGTAAATATACTGGCAATCTTAAATAACATTGGGAGTATAACAAGGATCCTCTTAACAGCTTTCAAACAGATTAGGAGTGCTCGAAGGAAAAAACATATAACAAAAAGTTTCGCTTCATGCGTTTGGTTTAGTTACGTGAATTCCGAAAATCGATATCTTCTTACCTTTATACAATTTCTTACTAATCGATTGAACCGATCTTTCGTGACTACGATACATATATCTCAATAATTATATGTATATATGAATTTGGAACTTTTTGTTTATAACATAATGCATTTATCGAAATATATTCACCTCACTCCATTTGATACGATATTATCCGTGATATCATTTGATAAGGAATATTATATATAGTGTTTGCAGATAATCATTATTGACACCCATTATTTTTTATCTGTAGATTAATTTTATTAGGTAGAAAAATACTCGATAAAAGCTGCGCTGAAATATTTCAATGCGTACCTAGCAACTACAATAAACAATATCCAATACGGAGGTAGTCCGTGTAAGGTGTTTCTATTATGTGTTAGATAGTATACTAAAATAATATAGTATATTAGCTGTGTCGCGTGATTTCATCCACGGCCTGTGTTTTTCTGTTACTTATGCTACATAATACCGAAATCGCTCTTTTGACTCTACAATTAGTATATTAGTAGATTTAGGTAATTATATACATAATACATATCTAAATTAAAATCGAAAGACTGATATAAAATTTTATAACCAAGCGCTCTTACCAATTTTAAAAATAATTGTAAAATTTGATGAGCAAAATATAAATAGAGTTTACCTTTCATTAAAATGGAACAGAGAAGCTTTTAAAAGCTATGTCACATTTACTTAATTGAGTATTTGAATAATAAAAAAATATTGATTTTTTTTATGTATTTTAAAACTTTATTATTAATAATATTGATATTTAATGCAAAAAACTCCAAAAAATTATTTTTCAATTAATTATAAGCAATTAAAAATTGATGAAATTTAAATTAAAATCACGTGACTATAAACGCGCCATGACTGGTCACCATAGATGTGACGTCAAAATGTTATAGTTGTATACGTTTTTCTATCAACTGCAATGAGTGAAAACTAACATTATGACGTCACACGCGTTCGGGTGACGCTTCGGGAGTTGTCGGTGTGTTGTTTGGTACTGGATTCAAAGACTAATTTTTATTTTGAAATAACTTTTGAATTATTGCAAAAAAAAATTTAAAAAAATAGTTTTGTTATAAAACTAATATATAATCTTTCCATTTAGCACAAAAAAAAATTTTATTCAAATACCCAATTCTAGTAGAAATAATATATTTTCCCATATGACATTTACAAACGAAGGAAAAGCACCTCACAATTGCTCAAAGAGAATTTCGTATACCAACCCTTTTCATTGACCTCCGTTGCAATATTAATTATAGTAAAGTCCTAAGTAAACTGTATTCATTTGAATTAAATATACAACCCGGAAAAGGGACTGTATGAACAGAAGTATTAACTTACAGACATATGTGAATGTATACGTATAAGCCACATAATGTATTTTTATTTATTCAATGATATTGATTAAACAATTATACGCGTATAGATAGTTTGAAAGAACAACGAATTACTTGCCTATAACCAATAAATAACTGAAAATAAATGATTTAAAATATGTAAAAAACATTAGTAAATTCGAATGAAATTCTATGCGATGATGCGTCGTTTAAGGATTATGTCAAAATTTAGAAGATGGCAAAAACTTATAGATTTGTAAAATACTCTAAAAGCATCGTAATTTACTTAAACTTTTACGTAAACAATTACAGTATATAGCTTGTTTTTATAATAAAAGACACTGAAACTTATCTAGATCATAGAAAGCCTAGTCGTAGCTCTTGCGAAGCCGGTTAAGCTTCAACTAGGTGCGGTGAAAGTTGCGCTTTCTTACCGCCTTATTAAACTTTAAAGTATGCTTTAAGTAATGTACTAATATGAAAAATAAGAGCCATGAAATTACAATTTTTTATTAAGGTCATAAATTTGGCGTGAACAGATCCTAAAAAACAAAGTCAAGTTAGCAAGTACATTATAATATGTAATAAGTTGTAGTTGTTGTTTAATGTAATTCCAAATTGAATTAAACGTTAGTGGAAACAATTAATCGGCTCTATAATTTAAATGGATGCGTAGATTTTAATTTGTAATTAATAAATTTTCGTGTGTTTAAATCAAAGTTAAATATTACATTTTTTTTGGAATTCCATCCCAATTCTATGGAATTATAAATATTCGAAGTGACAACTTCTCTATCTCTTTTTTGTTAATTGGGTTCGAATTTATTCTAAGTATCTGTAATTGACTGAATTTTTTTAATTATAGTAGAGCGATCCAGCAAGCGTTTCAAATGAATATTTGAGAATGATTATTAAAATAGCAATAACAATAAGTTTCAATTATTAAAATTCCAATTACCACCATTAACAACCTAACAGTAACAAATAATATTCTATAATTTTATTAGACATGTTTCTATAACTATTCCGTTTCTTGCCCACATTTGATTTTGTTAATTTAGTAGATATTGTATATAATAGTGATCGCCAAAAACACCAGTACACAGAGAAATCAAAGTAATCCATACTATAATAAGTATTATAAATGCGAAAGTAACTCTGTCTGTCTGTCTGTTACTCAATCACGCCTAAACTACAGAACCAATTTTCATGAAATTTGGTACGGAGATATTTTGATACCCGAGAAAGGACATAGGCTACTTTTTATCCCGGGAAAATGACGCAATCCCGGAAATCCCACGGGAACGGGAACTATGCGGGTTTTTCTTTGACTGCGCGGGTGAAGCCGCGGGCGGAATCCTAGTTTCATATAAAACATTACATGGCGTTATAAATGGTATATATATTGGCTATTATTTGCTCCCATGTTCTATGGCACGGTCAAACTAACGGAGCTAACAGTACTGTGATAATGTACATGTAATAAACAGCTTATCACGGATCTCAACAAGTATTTAATCAATTTCAGACGTGATACACTTTCTTAATACGCAACGCGAAAGTAATTTCATTTGTTTATTTAATATGGTAAAGGAGGACGCAAATTTAAGTTATTTTAATAAATATTTGTGTTTATATAAAGGAAAGATTTTTTGTTTGTTTGTATTGAATATTCTAAAAAAGTACTGAACCGATTTTAATGAGCATTTCACTAATGAAAGCTGCATTATTAGGAAGTGATGGGCTATATTTTATTTCGCTTTTATCATGGATCAGCCTGGGTGGAATCGTGACACTAGTGAAATATGAATACACATAATATTAGAATTTCTCATACATAAAACGTTATATCTTCAACAGTAAGACTAAAAACTTGTTCTTAAACAAACCCCTTTATGGCGCTATCAAATGTTTTATTTGTTTTTATTCTGTGCTCAGTGTCGTTATTGATAAATAAAACAGGTATTTTTGGCAAAAACTTTTAAAGATAATATAGTCCATTTATGTTTTCATTAACCTGCGTACCTACTGGAGCTGACCTTTCTGTTTTGTTGTAGATATATATTTTACTAGCTGTGCTCCTCGGTTTTACCCGCAGTGCTCCGATCCTGTTGGTCTTAGCGAGATGAAATATAGCCTATAGCCTCCCTCGATGTATAGGCTATCTAACACCGAAATAATTTTTCAAATCGGATCAGTAGTTCCCGAGATTAGCGCGTTCAAACAAACAAACAAACTCTTCAGCTTTATAATATTACCTAGTATAGATTCAAAACTCTTCCACGATTATCTACAACATTATAACAAATGTAGGAGATGTATGCTCTCACGATTGACTCACAAGTTCTTAGAATATTTTAGAGGCGCCGCGCCGCAGCAATGCAACCCGCATGATAAGAACCTTTTAGAATCGAAGCGAATACTAATCGAACACGTACTTGTGTAAGAATTTTTGCAGAATTAAATTATCTGTTATTGCTTGAACGTGTTGCAGAAACTGCATACCCGGATTTCATATGTAGTTTTGGCCCGCGATTGAAGAACCAATATGTGTTGACCTTCCATTTGTATTACAGTTCGAAGGTGGGATAGACCAAGTTGTTTTGGTCCTTGTTTACCGTTTCACTGTAGAAACCATATAGATTATAGAATATGGTCTACGTTCTCATGTGTGGCGATATAATAGAAATACAAAGTATCTAAAAATTAAATGGTGGAGCTTTCTGAACTTAAAAACAAATTGTTTCTAATTTAATTTTGACCTAACTCTGGTAGGACGAATCTCATTTAGAAAATACAGAATAAATAAGACTGCATTTTAGAAAAATAAATCAAACATTGTTTGATAGAAATTACAAAGACCCCACAGGAACCAATTTTTCCCTTCATTCAAGAAAAAACTAATTTTGAATTCCAAACAGGAGCTGCATTGTTAATAATAACAGCACATGATTCCTGTCTTCTTAATAACCATACCACAAAAACTTCTGAACTTTTTCAGAAAAAATCCTCAAAAACATCTGGTTTTCGCGGATCCTTGCACCTTGCATTTATTTGGCGCCTGGTGACGGAACATATCTCAGAACTCGTTTCAAGTTAAATGACTCAAACAGATGACGTCGTTATTTTGCATTGCTTAATAAATGGATTCGAGCTCTCGTTATAATGACAAGATGTATTCAAAACAACCAGAGAAAAGGCTGCTTATTACCATGCTATAGCTGCAATTCGCGTCTGCACATATCACGTAAATTGTACCTTTACTTATTAGCGAATAAGTCGATATTATATCTCTCAATGTCAATAGGAGTCCTGAAACATAATTAAAAATTACAAATTATATCATCTAAAATGCTACTCAATTGTGACATCTAAATTGAAGAACAACTTTTAAGATTCTTCAGTATTACCTACATAGTATAACTTACCGTATCTTCTCGTTCTAAATGTCCAAATAAACCCATTGTTAATGACTAAACCTTTGTGTAATTTAAACTTATGTGTAATTTTCAAAGGAAAAATGCAAATTTTTAAACAAAACATCATGACTAAAAGCCGTACCAATTGACCTTTACACAATTATTTTAGTCAATGGATGAATTCAATAAAGTATAGGTTAATCATTGTGTAAATATGCAGATGATTATGTTTGTATGGTTTATTATTAATTTCTATATTATATATAATATTCAATAAATAACTTTTTGTCAATGAAAGTTCATGAAGGCCTCACAATAAATATTTTTGTCACATTTTGCAATAATGCTATTCGTCGTACCGTGATAAAAATGGTAATGTTTGTAATAGTGATAGTTAAATGGTTCAGAAGTCGAATTCTCAAGGTTTTCAAGAAAATGTATTATGTTTTGATTTCTTTGACGTATCCGAAAAATCCTTAAATTACAAGTGGGTACAAAATTCACCTAGCATCTGCTGTTATGTAAACTAAATAAGTAAGCTTTGCTCTATTTTTCCAGCATATATTCTTGTCCTTTGCGTAGAGAAAATTCAGGGAAAATATATTAAGAGACAGGATCAAATGTAAGACGGGTCTTCGCAATTGCTTCTCACAGAACATTCTGGTTTACGAAGAATATATAATATTAAGATCAGCCCACGGTAACGCAAGCTTTGAGCATGTTTTTGATGCACTCTAGTAGAGAAAGTAAAACCTTAGTGGGAGTCATCTGCATTGCAGGAAATAAAATAGGGAAAGACGACTATTATCGTAATTTAATCAATCTCTAAATTTTTTGCAACTGGAATAAGTTTTTGAAATATTATATTCCCTAAATATTTCAGTAAGCTATTGAAATCGTTTAAAAATGATCAATATTTACAGGTAATGTATGTATAATTGACATCTGTTATAATTTTTCTTTTATAGAGATTAATTATTAGTCTTATATACCATCAAAATATCTACACAGAATTAGATTACCGCATAGGTACGACTTTAGTATGATAGCCTGAAATTTGCAATGCTTATTCAACACGATTTAATGCAGATTGCTGCGGCACACGGGAACCGAATCACATTCCACGCAACCATCATATTGTGCTTTAATTCATTCTATTTAATACTAGCTAACATGTCCCGACTTTACTCGAGTTGAATCGGACGTATTTTGGGGGCAACGCATTTAGCATTTACCTCTGCAAATGGTCATGGAAGGTGTTAATCGCTTACCAGGAGAACCACCAGCGTGCTTATTATTACATAAAACTAAAAAAAGCCTTTTTGTAACGCTTATTTCACTCGATAGTTAGTCATGTAACACACTCACATACCTAGTACTTGTATACGTAGTATAATATTATTAGTCTGTGCTAGTACCTACTTACAATACTAGCTGACCCGGCGAACTTCGTACCGCCCTGTCAATGAATGTCGTGTTTTTTGCTGAACTAATTTAGGCTTTGATGAACGTAATACAATGATACAAAATAAATATTAATATGTATTGATACCATCGATAACATCGATCAAATGGCTGGTCGCGGTTCGGTACACAACCCACCAATGATTTAGCAATAACAAGATGAGGATGAAATAAATGTGGTTTATGTAGTACCAAATTACAATATGTATGTGTACAAGACTTTATTTAGTATAATATACTAAATATACATACAATTCCAAGTTAAATGTGTACTACAGGATTTAATCCGTTTAAATTTCCAGGTATTTGGACGAGTGAAGCATTGATACAAATAAATGAGCAGGAGAATACCAACAGTACATTCTGCACATAACTGTACACGTATTTGTATTTTATATTAAACTAGCTTACCGCCCGCGGCTTCGCCCGCTTTGTCCAAAACCTAATAAATAATATAATAAAACCTTCCTCTTGAATCACTCTATCTATTAAAAAAACCGCATCAAAATCCATTGCGTAGTTTCAAAGATTTAAGCATACAAAGGGACATAGGGACAGAGAAAGCGACTTTGTTTTATACTATGTATGTAGTGATTATTATTTATAGGCATCAGGCATCAAGTTGGAGTATGCTCCCAAATTGTATATGAGTATTAATAAACAAAATCCTATCATGGAAATTTTGTGAGGATTAAGTTTGGTCATAACATATCCTTTACTAGTCTACTAGCACAGTATTACAATATTATTTCCTACTAGATACATTTTTCTATTGTATTGTATTACCACTTAGAATAATGTGACGGTATGAAGACGAATAAAGATGATTTCATTTTATTATTTTTTTTATTTACTCGTAACATAACAATGCCATATTCCCAATACATTAACTGGTGCCCGGGAGCAGGAGTCAGGACGAAGGACGCGTTGCATAACCAAATGAATTTGCGTCCAACAATGAATCAGCTGACTCATTGACACTGAGGTCAATTCCATTTTCCATTCCTGCTGCTGAACCTGTTTTGGTTGAGGATACTTCGTTTATAGTATGTTTAAACAAGATTTAAAATTTTATTTTTACTCAAATTCTGTTGTGACGTAGTTCTCATACAAATATGAAAATTTCTAATGTAATTGTTGAATCCTGGATCTCATAGCACACCCCGGACACTCCATACAAAATTATCGTTTTGACAGTCACGTTGGCACATTTGTGACTAGCGTAAAAAAAAATTCGCGTTTTTCTGATGAAATACATCCGTAAACAGCACAATATTTAACCATTTTCTACGAAAAACGATAATCACAAATCCAAAATAATAAAATTACTTTGTCAATTTGATTAATGTTGTCGATCTTCGTTGCGTATCGTCCTTGCAGAAAAATGTGGCCCATTTTAATCACGATCGCGCGGGGTGAGGTAAGTGTTTAATTTTGGCGAGAGGCGGAGAGTGTCCGTTCTGTAGCGTATAGCTACTATTATGTATTCTGTGCTCATAGTAAATTTAAAATATGTTAATCAGACGTCAGAGAATTAAAGCTTAGATATTAAACATGGTAGATCAAATAGTCTCAAAATAATCTTGGAAATATTGGTAATATTTACTGCATGTGTTATGAAATTATTATTACGTATTATTAGCAGAACGAATAAAACAACAAAATAAAACACCATTTTTTTAGTATCTATAAGTGTACAAGTATTTTTTTAAATAAACCTATACTGCCATCTTAATGAATAAAAATAAACTAAACAGTTTCAGCATAGATGGCGCTGAAAACAATAAAGAGCGCCATCTATTGACGAATGGCACAACCATCACGGTATGAATTAATTATACCTACTCACCAATAGATGGCGCTACTCAGTACTCACGTTTTAATAGATAATATTTTACGCAAACTAGGCACTTAAAAGAATGTATAGGCGCGAAAGTTAAAAATAAAAGTGTAGTTTGCGAACGAAGAACAATAGCTGCGACCGTGACTGCAACGGCCGCTATTTGGAACACAATTGGATACTAAATACTTCCATTAAACAAATTAAACGTTAATATTCGAGGATTTTGCATTTTCGTGGCTTGAAACAATTTATAATAATTTATTTTTAGGGATTGACAGTTAAGGATCTCGACTTAGGTTTTTAATAATATATTTATATAACTATTAAATCAGAATAGGTATTATATTCTGATAATTCATAAGTGTATAGCCTAATGCAAATCTAAATCCGACGCAAGTTCATCTGCTCGCACAGCTTTTTTTTTCAAATCAAAATAATTTGTCACTGATAATATTATTTTCCTCGATATTTTATTTTAATTCAAACATTACCTAATTTCTTAATTTATTCAAACAATTGAAATTGCTTTAAAAACATTTGTCATTCGGACGCTAGATACCTCTCTCTAGGAAATGTCATAAAATTTTTAAATTATGCCTTTTGTAAATACGAAGTGTCTAGTCGTCCGCTAAACGGATGAATAAAATAAATTAGTCGTCCGATTACCGGATGAATAAAATAATTTAATCGTCCGATTACCGGATGAATAAAATAATTTAATCGTCCGATTATTCGGATTACTAGATAACCTTTTAACACTAAAGCTAGTTGGGTTGGACTAAAGCAAAGGGGGCGCAGGACTTAGAAAATTTTTGATGGAGTTGGTGTCATTATAACACCTATTTATTATTGTTTTATCGTAAAGATTACGCTAATATAAGCATGTTTTATAGGAACAACTTTTCTCTAAAATCAAAAATGGCCGAGATATTCGCCCTCAATTCGTTAGGTTAGGTTTAGGTTAGGTTAGGTTAGGTTTCTTAAAAAAAAAACTACACAGAAATAGGAGCCCCGCGAAGCGGGGCTCCGTCGACGCGCAAAAAAAAATCAAGTTTAGGTTAGGTTAGCCGTTAGGTTAGGTTAGGTTAGGTTTCTTAAAAAAAAAACTACACAGAAATAGGAGCCCCGCGAAGCGGGGCTCCGTCAACGCGCAAAAAAAAAATCAAGTTTAGGTTAGGTTAGCCGTTAGGTTAGGTTAGGTTAGGTTTCTTAAAAAAAAACCACACAGAAATAGGAGCCCCGCGAAGCGGGGCTCCGTCGACGCGCAAAAAAAATCAAGTTTAGGTTAGGTTAGCCGTTAGGTTAGGTTAGGTTAGGTTTCTTAAAAAAAAAACTACACAGAAATAGGAGCCCCGCGAAGCGGGGCTCCGTCGACGCGCAAAAAAAAATCAAGTTTAGGTTAGGTTAGCCGTTAGGTTAGGTTAGGTTAGGTTTCTTAAAAAAAAAAACTACACAGAAATAGACGTCGACGCGCAAAAAAAAAATCAAATACCTACGTGTGCCCTCCTCCCCCCTCTCCTCCCCCCACAAAAAACCGGCAGTTCTCTAAAGAAACCCCGATAACCTAACTATATAGATAAATAGATGTTATCGGACGATTAAATTATTTTATTCATCCGGTAATCGGACGACTAATTTATTTTATTCATCCGTTTAGCGGACGACTAGCACTGTCCTTGTAAATAAGTTGCAGTAGGTACCTATAATCTATATATTGTTATGTGAATATTATTTTATTTTGGCAGTTGGTTTGAACAGACGTCTAAAATGTTGTACACCTAGCCAATCAAGTTGAAATATTTATTTAAAAATGAGTGATAAAGAAATTATAATTAATGAAGTACTATGTTATATTTGTAATCGAATAGATGTTATTGATGAACAAGCAATAACTCAAATATGTACGTCGAGTTTTTCGGAAAAAGAAATAGAAAGTGCGAAGGCGGTTATTTGTGAGAATTTGGGAACAAGAATCACTACAAGAAAGGGCGAAACAAGGTCAGTCAAAAATGTCCAGGACATTATTAAAATTTTAAAAGACACCGAACCCGATAACTTACCGATTTTTGTAGCAAAAGATTTACACAAAATTCCGCCAGTAACGTTCGATCACTTAGATGTCACCAAAATTTTAAAAGAGCTAACTTCCCTAAGATCGGAAGTTACGTTTATGAAAATGAACATGGTTGTAAAGAATGAAATATCTAAAATTCAAAACGATATGGTCACAATAAAAACTGAAATCTTTAATCAACGCAAACCTTTGTGCAGTACTGTACAACAATCATATGATTCGTTAAAAAATGTACAGAATACTGAAGGTAGTTCGAAGGAAGTAATTTCACCGTTACCTGCATCGGAAATAATAAAATCGACTCAGTCTGATGTACGTATGAATGAACCGGCACGAAGGAGGCGTGGCTTAGTGGATGCTAACATAAAGGCCAGTGCACACAGTTACTCGTATCGTGATGCGGTGACCATTCCGGAAGAAAATATAAATAAGCAAAAATCTAAAAATATAGTAGATGCCGATGGCTTTCAATTTGTCACAAAAAGAAAAAATTATTTAAAAAATCGAAATATGAGAGGGAAGGGGGACGCTGACGACTTATTGCCGGCAGTACCGAGTACATCTGCACTGTATATATCGCGGGTACGCTCGGATATTTCAGCCGATAAACTACAAGAATACATAAAAAAGAAAGGCGAAAATATTATAAAAATTGAGCACCTGAAGTCGTATAAGAATCAAACAAGTTTTAATACGTTTGTTGTTACTATAGAAGCGCAGAAATTAAATGTATTTCTAAATGAGGATTTTTGGCCTCCTGGCATTGTGTACAGAAAATATATATATAAAAGATATAATAAATTGCCCAATAATGCTAGTGAAAATGATAATCGTGATATAAATAATTAATATGGCTGTAACCTTAAAACTATCATCTTTTAATTGTAAATCGGCAAAAAGATCTGCTGAGCACATTCGTGAATTGTGTTATAGTTCCGATATAATTGCACTTCAGGAAACTTGGCTTTTGCCAAGTGATATTGGATTGTTAAGTCAGATCCATGAGGATTTCTCATTCCATGGAATTTCAGCCGTTGATATGTCCGCGGGTATTTTGCGTGGCAGACCTTATGGTGGTGTGGCTTTGCTGTGGCGAAAGAATCTATTTCAGCAGACTAAAATAATTGATGTGGTAGATGACAACTCTCGCATAGTGGCAATAGAATTTCATCTGCAAAACATATCATTTATCGTGATGAGTGTGTACATGCCTTGTGACTGTAGCGATAACTTGCCGGAGTTTACGAGTACATTAAGTGCGATGAATGCTATCGTCGAGAATAGTTGTGTACAATTAGTGTATATGTTAGGGGATTATAATGCGCACCCCGATGCATTGTTTGGGCATGAACTTTTGGCTTTTTGTGAGGAGATTGACTGGCGATGCTCGGATATAGAAATGTTAGATAGTCAATCGTCCTACACGTTCGTAAGTGAGGCGCACGGAACGTTGAGGTGGCTAGACCATTGCGTGTGTACTAGGCTCGCCTCAAATACCATTGAAAAGTGTAGTATTCTTTACGACGTAACATGGTCAGATCATTATCCCTTGTTAATATTTTGTAAATTTGACGTGAGTATTCCACCAAAGGTTATAGGGTCAAGTAAGGATATAGAATGTAATAAGATAGTTTGGGGTAATAGAACGTTAAAACAAATTGAAGTATATAGTAAATATTGTGAAAGTAAATTTAAAACCATAAACCTGCATTTAAAATGTCAAAGCCACAACTCACATTGTTTCATAAAAGATCATTCTGACTATTTAGTATCTATGTATAATAATATTATCAACATTTTGAAGGAAGGCGCGGCTTATAGTTATATAAATAATAAGGTTATTAATAAAAAACGTATCCTAGGGTGGAATGATCACGTCAAAGAGTTACACAAAAAGGCTAGAATATATTTTAAGATGTGGATTTCATGTAGTAAGCCTCGTTGTGGTTCAGTGTACGAACAAATGCGATCTTCGCGAAATAGATTTAGAGCAGCTTTAAAAAAGTGCCAAAAAAATGAAGAACAGGTCAAGTTTGATTTATTAGCTAAACATCACAGTAATCAAAATTTTGTTAAATTTTGGCAAATTACAAATACGTGCCATCAAAATAGGGTTGTTTCTAGTACAATAGGATGTGAGAGTGATTGCACAAAAATTGCAAATAGTTTTAAAGACCATTTTCTGGTACAGCCGCTATTGAACGCCAAAGAATGTGAAACAGAGTGTGGTGACCTGATTGATATAGAAATCACAGAAAAAGATGTAATAAGATCATTTAAACATCTCAAAAGAGGAAAATCATCAGGTCATGATAGTCTGAACATTGAGCACCTGTTATATGCTGGACCGACTTTTGTGAAGCTGTTAAGTTATCTGTTTAGCCATTTTATTAAGCATAGCGTATTGCCGGAATCTTTAATGATGACCACGGTTGTCCCAATTGTAAAAAGTAAGTTGTGTGACCTGTCTGACATGGGTAATTATAGACCGGTATCAGTGGCCACTGTGTTGTCAAAGGTTTTTGAATTTATTTTATTGGGCTACCTAGAGAAGAGTGTAAAAATTAATGATCGTCAATTTGGCTTCAGACAAAATTTATCTACGGATCTTGCGATATTTGCATTAAAGAGTTGTGTTAACTATTATAAATCTAGAAAAACTTCTGTGTATGCGTGTTTTCTAGATTTAAGCAAGGCATATGATAGAGTGGTGTACAATAAGTTATGGGACAAAATGTTTAACGCGGGTGTACCTCATAGTATTATTCGTATCTTGAAATATTGGTATCAGCACCAAAAGAATGTTGTAAAGTGGCAGCGTTCATATTCAGATACATACATATTGAACTGTGGTGTAAGACAGGGCGGACTGACTTCTCCGATCCTATTCAATCTGTATGTCAACGCACTGATCGAGGAGCTGAGTTCAGCCCATGTCGGCTGTCATATCGGCGGGTTTAATGTCAATAACATAAGTTACGCGGACGACATGGTGCTCCTTAGCCCCTCGATCAAGGGTCTTAGGGTACTGGTAGATATATGCCAAAATTTTGCTAGCGAACACGGGTTATTGTACAATGAGAAGAAAAGTAATGTCTTGGTATTTCGCTCAGGAAAGGGTCCCGATAACATCCCACCTATTTATTTGAACGGATCGAAACTAGCAATTGTAGAAAATTTTAAATATCTAGGTCACTTTGTCACCAGTACTCTAAGCGACGAAGCTGACATAGAGAGAGAAAGGCGAGGTTTAGCTGTACGATCTAACATGATTATAAGAAGATTTAAGCAGTGCAGTAAAAATGTTAAAAAGCTTCTTTTTACCTCGTATTGTCAGTCTTTTTATTCGAGCAACCTCTGGGTTAATTATACGCGTAGGACCATAAACATTCTAAGAGTTCAATATAACAACGCATTTAGGATGTTTATGGGTCTGCCGCGTTACTGTAGTGCCTCCTTGATGTTTACATTATATAGGGTAAATGACTTTTATGCGATAATGAGAAAAAAGATTTTTTCTATTAGAGATCGGATAAGTAAAAGTACAAATATTGTTTTAAAGGTATTAAACTATTTGGATAATGTTATTAGCAAACATTGGCTTTGTAAATTAGGCTGTAGGAATAAATGTATGTAAGTAATAGATAATTGTAATTTGTAATACTAACACTAGGATAAGATTTTACTAATACTATATGGGCTATGTGGCCTGAAATAAATGAATTTTATTTATTTATTTATTTATTATTTATTCCCCTCCATTGGGGTTTTGGAATTTCATATAATTTCATAGTGTAAGAAATTTCCATATTGTGAAAACGTCAAAAGAATATTTTCATTCTTGAGATCGCCTTCAATGCATTAGGTATAATGCCTTGAAGGCGATATGCCTTCAATCTATAACAATATTATAACGCTGAATAGTTTGATTGTTTGTTTGATCGCGCTTATCTTAGGAACTACTGCTCCGAATTGAAAAATGATGTCGGTGTTAGATAGTCCATTTATTGAGGAAGGCAGGCTTTATTATATCGTCATGCTAAGACCAATAGGAGCGGAGCAATGCGGGTAAAACAGCGGGGCATAGCTAGTATCTAATATGATATCTAAAAGTGAAGCTTTATGTAATCAATGGCAAGTTTGGTATACTTATACGTTGTAATTACATTATCTCGCATAACGTAAAAATAGTCAACAAAAACCAAAGGCTACGTAGAAAAATCTTATAACGCTTAATATTTAAAACAGGACAATTCTTTGGCATATTATGATAATATATGCTGTTACATATTTTGTAAAAATAAAATTGTAATACTGACATGATTTAAAAAAGCAACTATGGAGTTTCTTGCCGGTTCTTCTCCGTAGATACCGTTTCCGAATCAGTGGTAAATGTTAAAATATGTAATGACGATTCAAAAGTGCTTCTAGAAGAAGTCTAATTGAATAAATAAATGTTTGAGTTTGAGTTTGATTACATAAGTCTTAAATCATCCGCCGCGTCTGTCAGTCTACTCGCGATGTCCTGAAATACTACTGCAGCGATTCTGCTCCTTGATCCTTCATCTGTTCAGCAATGGATACCGTGGTTCTTGAGGAAGGGATAGTACCTATACAATTATTTGTTAACTTTAGATAACGCGAGCGAAGCCGTGGATAGAGAGTTAAATGTTATAAGACCCAAGTTTAGTAAGCTTATAATAAGAGCCAAGTGTGTGCATTGTAATGCTCTCAAGTAGATATAAGAAGGCTTATTAACGTCATTCTTGATTTTGGTCAAGTGACAAGGTTCGTTCTCTAAGATTGCCTCAGTTATTTTGTTTATATGCGTAATTTATTGTAAATCGTATAAACACCACAGTACCAAACGTTTATTTAAATACGAGCGGTATTTGTGCGTACTTTCGTTGAGTTATTAATGACGCTATAGAAATATTTATACTTGGCCAAATAATCGATTATTCAACCTTCAAATGATTTTTTAATAAGGGTATATTTCTTTCAATATAAGAAAATGTTTATAAAACCCTTTCATAGAATTGAATTAAATAGCATTTTTATAATAAAAAAAAACTAGCTGTGCCGCGCGGTTTCAGCCGATACCGAACCCGCGTATTTCTTAGGTTATTCTCGTTCCTACGCTTCACTGCCGAGTATAATCAAAATCTGTTCAGTGGTTTTCCCGAAAAATAAGAAAAAACATCCTACTAACCTACTAATATTATACTAAGCTATTAAATGCAAAAGTTTGTGAGGATGGATGGATGTTTGTGGATGTTTGTTTTTCACGAAATACTACTGAACCGATTACAATGAAATTTGGTATGTATGTAGCTGAAGAGCCAGAATAAGACATAGGCTAAATTATTATTCATTATTTAAAGAGAATATTTATTATTTATTCCCACAGGAACGGGAACTATGCAGATTTTTCATTGAAAATCGGGCGGAAATCTATGTAGTACATACTACATACATACGTATACAGGGTGTAATCGTTAAGTGTGCACAGGCAATTATTCCGTAACTATTGCAGATATCAAAAAACTTTATACTGATATCGAAAGCCCTTTACCTAATGAGTAAAATGACAACAATAACTTTTTAAAAATAAAACGGGAAATATCCAAAAATTTTACACAAAACACTCGCTTCGCCCGTTTTGTCTAAAACCTAATAAATTATATACTAAAACCTTCCTCTTGAATCACTCTATCTATTAAAAAAACCGCATCAAAATCCGTTGCGTAGTTTTAAAGATTTAAGCATACAAAGGGTTAAGGGACATAGGGACATAGGGACAGAGAAAGCGACTTTGTTTTATATTATGTAGTGATTAATATAAGATCATAAGAGCCACGGACTTTTAATTGATAGTAATATCGATGAAACATTTACATAATATTTCTTATAATTTACATAGAGGAAAATTTGTTTGAAATATAATTATTTAACAAATATGTATTGTCAATTATATATTTTTCCTTCCTCTGATTTTACGCACAAAATCGCAATTTATGCACACGAATATAAGTTTGACGAGCAAAATAAGTTTTTTCCACAATTTATTTTATTTCCTTCATAAATTTATAAATAGCGACTAATCCGGTATTAGGTATATTTAAATGTGATGGAGCTTTATTATATTGTGAATCAAATTCTTAAGATATTTAAGTTTATAGATTATACACGTTTTACAATACAAAAATACAAAAAAGATTTAACCCTATACTAATATTATAAATGCGAAAGTAACTATGTCTGTCTGTCTGTTATTCTCAACCGATTTTGATGAAATTTGGCACAGACAATGTTTAGACCCTAGGCCTTATACCTTTTATTGCGAAATATGTACCACGGGCGAAGCCGGGGCGGGCCGCTAGTTAAAATATATACATATATAAAAAAAACTTAATACTCTTATCTCTCTGCCGAATTTGTAGCTGCATAAATATAATTACAAATATATAATTTAATATTTTTCTTTATTTTTACCAGCTTCGTCACAAAGGAGGTTGTTTATATGTAAGTGCTATGTACCAGGTATAAAAAAGGATGCAATAATTATGATGATCTACTTTTCGAAATAAATTAAAATTTAGGAAAAAAAGCCTTTTTGCTGCGAGATCTATATCATATTTCTTTAAGCTGATGTATACTAATATGTATACTAATATAAAGCTGAAGAGCTTTTTTGTTTGTTTGTTTAAACGCGCTTATAAAACACATAAAAAGATCAAGTTTGAGTTTGATATGTTATAGATTGTCGAAGCGTAAAGTAAATATAAATAAAACGTAGAAAACTTGCCTTCAAACTTGTTTGAATAATGTTTGTTAACGAGTTTTCAAATTTTTGTTACATCACGTTGTCACTGTTAAATTGCCTACCTCTTGTTTGGAGTTTTATTTATTTATTTATTTAGCCTTTTAAACTGGGTGAGAATGTTTGGAGTTTTAATGCATACCTATTTTTTTGCAGTAGAAGCAAAAACCAAAATCGAAGATCATGAACATTTCAGTAATAATTATAAATAAGAAATATAAAACGTTTTAATGACAAAAGTTCAACGCTATCTTTCGGTATATTTCTTGATGAATTTGTAACGAATAAAGTTTCGAACTTACAGCATTGATCTAATGCTGAGCAATATTTGAATTCACTGAAAAGAGGCCGATACAAACATGCATAGTTTAATCATGAAAAATATAAGCTTTTATAATCAAATTGTCTACACGGAATTTGTCAAATTTCGTCTTCAGCGCTACATGAAGAAAGTTCTTCATTTATTCAGTTATTTTGATACCACATTGATGTCTTGTTTCATATGTAATTTAAACTACTTCTTCTCCATATTCTATGGTTTCTAGAGTATAAGATTTTCCATGCCTACTATTTAATAATAACAAGGATTAAAAATAAAAAGAAAGCAGATAGTAACGACCTTCGCGAAAAGATATTGAACATCGTCTGATAAGTCATTTATCAGTCGTGCTCTATATATAACGTTATGTAACGAGATTAACGCAGGTAATTCTATTTTTGCAGATTTTATTTTGTTTTGATTCAATTTATTAATCGTTTGATAAATTTATCAATCTTTTGTATTTCAAGAAATCTACCACTGGTCTCTGGAATGTTTATATAACAGAAACACGTGTGAAATGGTACAATATGTGTTTTGGTAACTAAAAACTTCACTAAAGTATTCAGTACGTAAAGTAATTAATTGTAGAGCTATATTAGATAGCTGAAACTAAACTTAACTATAGTTTGTAAAAAACAACTTAACACCAACGATTACAATTTAGAACCAATAAAACGCGCGGTAAATTGAAACCACAGCTGTTATCCATAGCCGCTGTAATTCAAAGGAAAACCGCTAAGGCTGTTATGAAAAACGCTTACGTCATACATGACACGGTGGCTGAAGAGCTTATCTTTACATTTTAGTTTTACATTATATTCAACCAGTTGAATTCTAGCTTTCGGAGGGAGAGCACGTGCGTCGCCACGGTAACTTCGCGAGGTTTACGAGAGTTCGAATCGAAATCGCGCAATAAAAATTAAACTTATACTCTCATTTGAATATATTTGCTGTGTGTTTGTGAAGTGATTCGTGCAAATATTTCAAGGTAAATATACCGGCATTTTATATTACGAGATTGTGGACACGGTTTGTAGAACCGCATAAAGTATAATGCGAATTAAAAGTTTTTGCTAGCATTGTAGGTAGAGTAATTAGATTTTTTAAATGGATGTTTCTGTAACGTATTGTTTAATTTTTAAACATGAAGACCCATAAATTTTAAAATAAAAATGTAGAGTCAGTGGGTCGACGAATAAATTAATTGAATTAAATTATAATAATCATCAAAGCTAAAAGAGTAAAAGGTTAAATTGATCTTGCATATTTTAATAAGTAATGTATCTTGTATATTTTATTATGTATGTATTCGATATGTATGTATGTAATATTGTCTCGCAAAATAATATTGGAACAATTTTTTCAGTAACATAAACAATTATTTTGGGATGTAAGAAGTTACTGGTTTATGAATTCCTGCAAGTAATGATGGCTGACCTACTTGTAATAAATACAATAAAAACAAAATAAGTACGTCTTTACCTCAAAAGACGACATTGAACTTTCTGGATGTTCCAGGCACTTGAGCAAAATAAAATGAGAAAATTACAATGTATGTAGACATCTCCCGCGTCGCGCAAATCATGATAAAACCAGTATACCTATCCAGAAATTCAGAGACTTTGCGAACTTCGGACTTTGAAGGTCCGAACCTTTATCAAGTACATTTTTCTCTTTTAAATTTATAGGTAGAGATAAATATAAAAATATCGAAAAAATATACAATTTGTAAAACTTAACTCACTAACCATTGATTAAATACAATGAAATTACATACTTTCTTACTTTCAAGAATATAGTGAGTCAATTGACTCTATTTATTTTTGTCTTTTCTTTTATTATAAGAACTGTTGGACTTATTTGACCTTGCTCTTTATATCAAACTCGATCTTAGTTTATAAAATAGCTATATTTGCATAAAACTTATCTAGATAGACGATTGCATTAGTAAAACGTGCAAAAGTGTTAATTAATATTAATTTTGTCTGTTTCGCTACGAATGACTTGAAATACTTCCGAATTTTCTTTTAATTGTAGAGTCAAAATTAAATTTATTGCCATTATTCGAAATCTCTCACCTTTTCGATTGGCAATGAAAAATATTAAGAAAAAAAATCATTGTTTAAATTTTTTATCTTATTGCTCTATGAACTCATACACGAATAACAATGTCTTATACGTATTAAAAGAATGAATGAAGAATGCAATTAAAATAAACAATAAAAGACTAACTTTACGATCATATAATCATGTTTGTTTCTAAGAATCGGCATTATAATGGTAAGTTATTTGAGAACCGCCCATAACTCTCGATGGTTGCTTTGGTTTCCGTTCAAATTAAACCTTTGTTTTCTTAATTAATTTCTTTCTACGAAAACATACAGAGGTATTTCATGAATATAATTTACATAACAGAAGAGAATAAGGTATGCGAAAAGCTGATAGATTTACTTGTTAATTTATTTTCGAACTAACCACTCGTCCTATCTCCGCCCGGACTCACGCAGGATTTTTACTAATAATGTAAGCTACATACATCTCTTAGAGAAAAATCATTTAAATCAGTCTAGTACTATTTGAGCCTACAAGCAAACAAATTAAAAAAAACTTCTCTCTTTATAATATTAGGGTAGATGATTTATTAGTTGTCACCACCAGATCAGAAAACCAGAAAATCAGATTAACGGCTTCAGTCGTATACAGTCAGCATACACGAAAATATCAAATAGATTCTGAATTGTATTGTAATTAAAAGAAAGATAGAGAGAGAGTCAGAATACAGAATGCTTCATAGAGAATGAGGGAAGAATCTTCGTCGTGTTTTGGAACGTCGATAAAAATATCTGTGAATGCTCTAGCAGTCTGGAGTGAGAGTACCTATAATAGGAGACTAGAAAATTTACTAGAGTTTTTTTTTAAATAACATATATCTGGGTATAATGTAGGAAAAGCATATTTAAATATTCATGAATTTATACGAGAACAAAAATAATAATCTAGCAGAGGTCACAATCTTTTATTTAAATATATAAATAGATTCGTATATTCAATATTCATCCATTTTATACTGATTGAATTAATTATATTAATAGTTTATTTAAATTATTGTTATTCTGAATATAATCGTGTCTGGATGTTTTAAATAAAATAAAGATTTTATCAATTTATGTATATTTGTATGTTATATCTCCTCTATATAGTGAGAAAAATTTAGCCCTCAAAAGTTCATTCAGTTGATGGTACCTGAAAGAAAGCATAACAGCGAAAGATAATTTAAGAATTATTCAGAACAATTCTGCAGTTTTTAAAAGATTATTTTTTAGTAAATCAATATTATATCAAAAATAAAATCCATAATCATTACCTACTCGTAAAAATTGTTATTTTACAGTTTTTTGGTACTATTCATTCATTTATGCTTATTGAATCTTTCCAACCGCTCCTACAATCAGATACAATTGTGCAAGTATATACGATAGAAATTACAGTTCCTTGTACGGATAGAATATAAATCTGTTAGTCTGTTCAACTGTACACCGTTATGTATTTCAAAACGAAACGTAGGCGTGTAACAAAACGCCAAGCAAAATATGATATCCGATAGAAATGTTTTTCGCGATTCAATTGTGTTATGACTGACAATGATTTATTCGACATATTACAAGTATGATATATTAGTGTATAATTCACTCAATAACATCTGTTTAACGGTAGATGATGTCAGCAGTTTTTAAATAGGCTAAATTAGTTTTAATGGCGATTTGTTTAAAGTAGGTGCTGACCTATTTTAACGTAACAATCTCTACTTATTAAATTTAACATGCTAGTGACAAGATAATTTAAATCAGTATTTATCTCGGTAAAGTAAATTTTCACAAGAATTGCGGTGACTGACGATGATATTAAAATAATTAATAAATGTGTACTTTTATTTCAACGAAGATTCAGATAAAAAAACTTGTTCACATCGCTAATTTACTACCCTCGATTTTTTATTATTTTTTGCTATAGCGACAACAGAAACACCATTTCTGAAAATTTCAACTATCTATCTATGTATCACGGTTCATAAGATAACAGCCTGGTGACAGACGGACGCCAGACAGCAAAGTCCGAATCCCGTTTTACTTTTCGGGTACGGAACCCCAAAAACGGTCAATTAGATTGAACAGAGCTGTCGCAGTAATTGATTTATGGCATTGATTTATTTCACATTTACGAAGCTGACAGTGAGACTTAAATGTCGGATATTGTGGGAATGTGTTCGGGGAACAGCGGAATGAACTACTTTTTGCCGTTCAAAATTGTTGAAGAAATTGAGTTCAAAATGCTAAGTTATTTAGCATTTTCTGTATTGTTTTTAGGATACGTCTTACTTTTTGGAACAAGGATGTAATGGAAATGATTAGAGCTTTAGCGATAATGTGCGCTTTATTTATCAAAACAATTTGTATTTATTTTATGTTAGTAGGTGAGACCTTGTTACGACAAATGCCTAAAATTAGCACTCCTAAAAGTTTTAAATTATTCCTCGCAGCTAAGGTTCAAAATCTTACTCAAATAGATAGTTAAAATTATTATTTAATTACTCATATACCTACCCAAAATATACATGCACACATTCTTGCACACACACGCAAATCGTATAATTATTATAGACAGGGATTATTAAAGTAGAACTATAATAAATTGCTCCTAATAATAATAAAATAAGACAATGAAACAATCCACTATTTAGAAGGAAAAATTCGCTAAATTGAACCAAACAAAAACTTTAATATATCAAAGACACAACACGTCACCCCAGCGCATGCGCATCTGACAGATGCTCGTTTTTTCTATCACCTCGTAAATCTCGTTCATTGATCATCGTGATTGTGGCTTTGTGAATGGATACCACGTGCGCACAGATATGGACTTTGGATCTGGGGCTCTGGACGTTGTTTACCTCTTTTAATTTAATAAAATAACTACTTTAGGTTTACTTTATTATATTATGTAGTTAGCTCGTAACTTAGTAGTGTTCGGTTCAGTTGTTGATGTTGGGATTAATTTTATATTTGATTCTTAAATATTCAGATAAGTATTCATAAATACAATTGAAGTTGTAATGAAATCATGCCAATTGGTTAATGTATCTAGTAGTTAAAAATCACAGGATTTGTATAGATTTATGTGCGAAAACTCCGATCCACTAAACAAATTTTACACTGTCGTAAAATTTGCGCAATTAGTTTTTATAAAGCTTTTAGTTTTATTGATGGTTTAACTGGTTTATTTAATTAGCATTCCAATATCCAAAGCACAATATATTATGTAGTACACATAGTAAGTGTGGTTAGATTAATCCTATTAATATTATAAATGCGAAAGTTTGTATGGATGTTTGTTACTCTTTCACGTAAAAACTACTGAACCGATTACAATGAAATTTAGCACACATATAGAGGGTAACTTTTGTATTTGTTTTTTATTTTTTACTTTTTATTTTTTACGTTTTTTACTTTGTTTCGTATTTAAAATTTGACAACCAAACATAATCATAAATAATACACCATAAGACGTAATTTTGTATGTATTTTAAGTACATCAATCTTAAGCATTTAGTTATTCGTTGTTTCATTTAATCTAACGCTTCGAACACCGTTTACTTATAACGACGTTCACCGTTAGTATAAAAAATCGAGTTACTCTATTAAATCCGGCCCTGTAAACACACATGAATATTTACATTCCGTGTGATATTGTTAATGACACAAAATATCACTTTTCGACACTTTTGTCACCGACATCCGCTGTGGCCCTTTTCTACCCTGATATATGATATAACTATGTAACAGTTTATCAAGACCAAAATTGGACGCACGTGTTTGTCGAATAAATTTTGTGGGCGACGATGTGTTTACGTGTTATTGTAACCAACGTGGCCTTTGTAGTTGCCGAAGAATTACTGAAAATATTTAGACGAGAATGTTTACATAGTGTAATAGCTGTGGTACTCGGTATTAGTCGCGAGTCAAATAGTTTCTTTCGATCTTGTAATTGATGCTTTGTCTCTGGATCTATGATATATTAATTATAATAAGTGATTGTGAAAAAAAATTGGAACAACACATTATCTTATCACTATATCACATCACATTATATTATATCTTATACAACCGATGTATTAACTGCAATTTTAACTGCCCTTTAAAATCTAGGTTTAAATAAATAGACTCGACTGAAAACTAACACAAAACATGTTAATTTCATTTCATAATTTGACAAGAAGAAATTAAAAAAGTATAACTTTCTAGCTTTGTTTACCCTAACCAGTTTAACTCAAGTATACCCCAATCGATGTATGCATTCATAATTGCAAAATGGGTCAGCCAATTACGTCTCTGGGATCTCACAATGCGATCTGTAAATCAATTGATGGCGTCTGCGGAGTAATTCTCTTAACACCACCTATGTGCAGGCCAATTAGCTATATGCACATATAACAGATACAAAGCAATTTGAACCTTAACTCCACATGATAAAGCTCAAATTGTTAGGTAATATTGGTTAAGGAGGTGGACAATATGATCTGATCTCTATAATACTGTGATAAGGTCCAAAGAAAAGGCGTCGGTGCAGAACAATAAGAGTTTGTTTGAAAATAATAAAATGTAAATACCCTTCATTGGTTTATTGATACTCGTACGGCCTTTGAACTTTTGAAACAATGTCTCCGGAGACGCTACAAGTGGTATGTTGAAAGGAATTTACGCTCTGTGTGGCTTCAATAGCACTTCCACGAATTGGCCTTAATATAAAGTGCTTTTAAGAGTATTAATATTAAATTTTGTCGAAAACTTCCATTACGTTTGATCAGAATAAGAATATATTCAATTAGCAAGGATTTGTATTAAAATGATTAAAATTTTTCACACAAAATGCATGTATTTAAATTGCCAATCCATCAAATCGGCTATTAATTAATGTCCAAACGCATACACTTCACAAAGCTTAAAAAAACCGCACAGACAAAACACACAAGCTATGTAAAATGTGACCGAAAGGAAATAAAAGCCAGGATGTAATCTGTGACCGCATACCTCAGATTTCGGTCAACTTACCTCCATAAATAGCGAGTTTAAGACCACAGAACAATACCGACTGGCTGGTCACGACTTCCCATTGTTATTTGGCAATAAAACTTCAAAGGACACGTATGTTTCTTAATCTGTGCTTCTTTTTGGGACTCCGGGTTCGTCGTTTTAGCTGAATTCTTGACCTATAACTTAAGGGATTTGCATATTCTGCTCTATCTATAGAATAGATAGCAGAAACAAATGGTGTCGAAAAATAATATTTATGGTAATGTCGAAAAAATTTTATTTTAGGGAATCTCAAACATTCGCGAAAACAATAAAAAACAGCGATATTAATAAATGATAGTTGATAATAAGTCAATAACACATAATTTAACGTTAAGAATTGGTAAACATCTTCTACACAATATCACTGATCTTGTAGCAAAATAATTCAGACGGGAAGCGGTATCAATTTCATCGCAAACATATTGTAGCCACGTCAACACGTGTTTACATATAAAATTCACAATGTGGATTGTGTTCACAGGTGTACACAGCTTCGCTATCAGCAGTTTTATATCGCGGATTCTAAAGAGTTATATTACCTTCTTGATATGATATGGTATATGAAGATGTAATATCTACGTTAACGTTTTAATGTTTATCTTAAAATTACTTAGATATATCTCCAACTGTTTAAATATTGGTCTGCAAGTCGCTGTATAATTTTTTAGTACTTGTGTATTCCATTGATACTTAGGTTAAAGCTAGGTCAAAGTATCTGCCTTTTTAACATCGCAATTCGCAACAAAGTAGTGGGCTGAAAATATTTAAGATCAAAGGCAAAAATAACGCTACCTTTATACCAAATTAAAAAAGCTTTTAAAAATTTGAACGCCAATGGATAAAAATATAACTGAAGATGATATTATACATACCTAAAGCAATTACTAGTAACTATAGACTCTATTTGAACTTTAAATACAGTTGCCTAATCTTATTAAAGTTACAAAGGATACTCCAAAATACGAAAATAAATAAACCACTTTTCCCGTTTCCGTGAATTAAGAAATTCCCTTTAAAGACGTCGTTATACTACATCTGGTTTACGGGCAGAATGAAACTTTTGATCTTGTCAGTCTCTTCACTTTATTGACGTTATTTCGTATCAACCTGAAAATAAACAGACATGAGAGTTATAAATACGACATCAAGCCAATATAAATGTATAGCCTTTATAAGTAGATAATAGTTTATCTTTATCCAGCCTATTTCCAGCATTACATATTATGTATGAATTTTTTTTATCACATTGTTTATACATATAATTTTCTAGCTTTTATGCATATTCCTAAACAATCTCTTATTCATTCTCTGTGCTTTCTGAGTTAATGTATTAGTAGTGTTGCCCAAATTCAGTCTTGGTCTTGCAGTCTTGGTCTTGTTCTTGCGTTTTTGCAAGACCAAGACCAAGAACAAGACCGCGTATTTTTAGCAAGACCAAGACCAAGACTGACCGTGCAAGACTTGAGCAAGAACAAGACATAGCCTGCAAGACTCTTGCGTCTTGCAGCTAGGACTTAGCGCTATTTCACTGAGTAGTTAGGTGTAACAGTTCGGTGTATAGGTAGGTACGCTTAGGAATTCTATGAGACGAAAAAAACTGTATCAAAGAATATGAAAAACTGGACCTATGCGTATTACGACTAATACCATAAACATAGCGAATAAAAAAATATCTATTAAAATCAAACTGAGTGCATGCATAGTTATGTTTTAACCATCGGCACTTTGATAATGCGGCATCAAAGGTTTTGTACTTCTCAAAGAAATTTGCCGCTTTTCGGAAGTACATGGTTATGATACACGCGCCGGCGGCTTCTTTTGAAATCTAAAACAATCGTTGCCGCCACGCCGAAATCATAACATTTGACACTATTTGATTGCCGCCATAGGGCGTAGGTATACTCATGCAAAATAATTTCGAATTTTTTTAAGAGTACCTACAGGTGTTCCAAAGAATAAATAAGTTTCAGAGTGCTTAGAATGAAAATGAATACATTATACTGATTACTGATCACGCAAGTATCTTTACTATGGCTATGTTAATTCAAGCTCACAATGTTCCAATTCTAAATTTCTAATACGTTTTTCTAAAATTTAAAGTAAACTTTAATAAATAGTAATAGACTAATAGGTAATTGCAAGACTTGCAAGACTCTTGCTGCAAGACCAAGACCAAGACCAAGACTGGGAGCGCAAGACCAAGACCAAGACCAAGACCAGGTGTATTGGCGCAAGACCAAGACCAAGACTGGCTAAGTCTCGTCTTGTTCTTGCATTTGGGCAACACTATGTATTAGAACTCTGTAATTTACATGCACAGTGCACACATTCTGGGATTTTTTAGTTAAGTATTATAATTAATATATCGCATACACTGTTAACCATGAATAAATTTCGTTTTAAATCCGTTAAATCCGCCGTTTTAAAGCTTATTTCATACGAAATAATGTCACGGTGAAGATGAGGTCAAGACTATGCACACATAGTTGACACGGGAAACGGAAACTGGCCGGATTATCTTAAATGCTCACCTTAATCGTCACACGTTAATATGCATTTCATATGAATTGATAATATTATCAATGTTTATAACCAAAATGTGGTATTTATCTTAATTTGGATCGTCAATAATCATAGACCTATTTTGGAGAGAAAACAAGGTTAATAAAAATATTTATATACAGTACTGCGATAAAAAAAAGTTCAATTAAGATTCCCCGTCTTTAAATATTAGTTTCACTTTTACCTTTGCATTCTGTGGGTTTGTTAATAAAAACTTGATAATCAGAGAAGATCTGCATATATATCGGCATATAGATACTAGTTACATAAAATCCCTTTCTCTATAATTATTAATATCAAAATATTACCATTAAGAAACCATATTCATAAAACACACCGCAATTAAAACCGTCTGGTATAAAACTCGCTCCAGTACCAAACTTAAAATAACTCCCATTGAACATTACAGTCACCTGACTCCCAAGTATGCAGACGATTTGTAAAGACCGTTGTTCGTGTACTGATTTCAAGACCGATTAATTTTGACCTAATTTCCATTAAGCCAACGTTTTAAAGATCACGAACATTCAGCCATATATAAAGTTGTTTTTTTGTACGCGCGAGGGAAAACTTCTTTAGTAATTTCTCTTTCTATTTCTATACTAATATTATAGAGCTAAAGTTAATGAATTTGTGAGTTTATGACGTTGTAGGGGTAATGCGCTAATCTATTGACCAGATTAAAAAAAAATCTTTTACCATAATAGAAAGAAACGTTATTTGTTAATGTGATAGGCTATATTTCATTTTTCAAAAAGCTAGAGATCTCTACGAACTACGAAGTCTCTTCGAATAACATAAGTAGAGTATAGTTGTATAATATAAGGAACCATATTTCCAATACTATCTTACCATTCTATTTGTATTGGCTGATATCTCACTAATCCGATAGCAACGTCGTAAAATAGATCATATCTATAGGCCATTGTTACTGGCATTTTTATGTTTCGCGGCTTCTGTTTCAAGACAACACGATAAGAATGGAATTTGATTTCCTAGAAAATGTTTTGCATATCTCTTTCAGGTTTGTTTATAGTTCTAACTAATACCTGGTTTATGAAGGATGTGCTACTTTAAACTCACAAAATGTTGAACCAATTTTTTTAAAACAGCGACCCCGAGGTTTTGATGTTTACAGCTTTCTGTCAAAGATTGAATTAAAAAAAATACATGTGGCACTCGAGGACTGCCGCGGTAAAGCTATTGCATAGCATCCATAGCATCGCATCGCTGTGCCGGTTGGAATGGGGGTTGTTAGGTTATTTCGTTACGGAATTTTCGGAACATTCGGTCGCCGCGCTCAAAGTCTGAGATAAAAGCTATGCAAAAGCTTAAAAATCTTTGTAGAGTCTTACAAAAAAATATTCCTTTATGTTGTTAATTGTAATTTTATCTTATCAAGTATCAAGTATTCTAGGATTTGTGTATCATGTGAAGAATAGTATTTCTTATCTCGAGGCTATAACATACCCTTGTTTAGGCGTCATAATACCTATGTCACACTTTATTAAGACATTACGTCACAAATTTGAAAATTGCTATACTTTACACTATTTATATAAATTTACTACACTTTTACTTTAAATTAAAATCATTATTATGTCATTAGAATACAATTTTCGATACTATCCACCAACATGAACTTTCTCGCTATGCTTTCTAAAGGTACATCAGTAACGTCACAATGATTAGCTTCGAATTCCAAATTATAACCGCTGCCATCTTATCAATACTACAATGCTACCGTAACTGCAAGCCAACTGAGTTAACAAGACTAACCTCGAAACAAAAGAGTTCTAGCCAACAGTAAAACGGTTGATTATAGCGTAGTGCATTACGAATTACTGCTCAATGTTCACGTAATGTCAATATTGTGTTAAAGAAAACTTACATTAGGATTTTAAGCCGTTGGCATTTCTAAGAAGTCGCTTCCACGTATTTTAGAACGTGTAGAATGATAATAAGTTATGTTTGTATGTACGTCTACAAGCGGAGAGTTGAAAATTACATGAGTACAAAAATTGTTCAATTATGTTGCTATTTGCACAGGAACAGTAAAAGTCTATAATATTTAGGTTAATTTTTATCCTATTTATATTGTGTGAGCGGACCAACTTGCGATGTGCAGGCAGCAATTCAGTTATAACTTTCATGCCATCAGAACTTTCTACGTCAAATATAATAGTAACCACTAACCACTATCACGCGAACGGAGCAACAAGCTAAAGGTTGCGTGTAAATAATAATTTAATTAAAATCTCTTTCCGTAACAGATGTCAGAAGAAACCTAAATACTTTGACAAAAACGGACATATTGTATTATCCGTTAATTAAAGAAATACCACACAGTAAGTAAATAGCTTGGCCATAGCTTGGCCATTATGATATTGGCCGTGAAATTCGCCATCGCCTACGCATCTTTTGTTCCAAGCCCACGCATGCGCCAGGCTGAATACATCACGTTGACATAACAAATGTCTTTTTACATGTTTGAAGGATTTTATTAGATTCATGCGAAGGTCAATAGAAACGTCAATAAATAATATGCGGCTTTGTTCACAAATTTGTTTGTTTCACGTACGGCTGAAGGTAAGGCAGGTTGATAATTGAATATTGAGAAGCAATAAATTTTATTTATACTTTTAAATAAGTTCGTATTCTGAAACCAGTATGGCTGGTTTTAGTTTTACGCCGACGGCACGCGCACCGTCAGCGCTGATGGCCGAGATATATGGACTTCTAGGAAGCGTTTTTAAATGATGCGTACCTATCAGCGCGCACAGTGGTCAGCGCTGATAGCTACGCGGCCGTACGCGTCGCGCGTCGGCCCCGCGTAGCTGTCGGCGCTGACGATCGCCCGAGCGCCTCTGCTTTCAGTGAGCGTTCTAGCGTCGAGCGGAGCGGACGTCGTCAGCGCGTACACTCCGCATTTTGGTCGTCGTCTGTACAGTATGGCGGTCAGTACGATACTAAAACGAGCCACGCTGAGCCTCAGCGCTGACAAACTACGCGCTGAGCTATGAGCGCTGACGGTGAGCGTGAGACTAAAATCAGCCTATGTTGATACAGTTTTGCAATTGAACATTATTCTATTATCATTAAAAAATCTTCAAAACACGACTAACTGTAAATACTGTAATATAGCTTATAATAAAATCTCGTATTTACTCAGTTGATATACAGAAATAATATTTATTCAAGCTCCCAATACTGATAAAAACTGTAGCGCTAAAGCCACAGAGACGGCCTTAGCCTTTCCACATATTAAAAAAAACAGCCAAGTGCGAATCGGACTCGCGCATGAAGGTTTCCGTACTATCATCTATAATAGAAAATATATAGCAGCAACGAAAATACATCATTTCTGAAAATGTCAGCTTTCTAGTTATCACGGTTTATGAGATACAGCCTGGAGACAGACAGACAGCAGAGGCTTAGTAATAAGGTCCCGTTTTACCCTTTGGGTACGGAACTCTAAAAAACATCGACAACAAATCATAATAACTTCAAGTTGTTTATGATTGTCCCTGATCGTGACGATCTTCAAACATTTACAGATCATTAGCAATTCTCGCGTTAATTAGCTTCTGTTTCGTGTTAAATCGTAATTCAAATTCAAATTCAAATTATTTATTGTGATTGTGCAAATGTCAAAAATAGTATCCGAGCGTTGTTTTTAACATCTGTCAGCGTCACTTATGTCACATGCTTACATCATCAATGCATTAATTAATTATTTAAATGTTTCCAAAAAAACTCGAATTGTTAATTTGACAGTTCGTATAATTATGGCATAGGCGCCATTTTGACCATGGCCTCATGATCAAATAACATGATCAAGATGAACTCTTAATTTATTATTCCGATTTCGTATAATTTAAATTGCGAGATCTTGATAAGATTAGGGCAAACACAGTTAGCGATAAATATTGTTTTTGTTAATTTTTCTTTTAATCTTTTTTATGCTTGAAGAGATTAAAAAAATGGTTGGCTTGATGATGAACGATAATTGTCATATACTTAAGAAATGTATTTAAATAGTTAGAAATAAAAATTATTTAAAATTAATAATTATACACACCACTTGGAAATATGCATTCTTTATTGCGTATGAATTCAATTCTCGAGTTAAGGATATCCATATAATAATAAGTACATGTACCTACGTTGAAAAAAGACCTGAAATAATTATAGAAATATGGGATACTTGTCCAAAAAACAAAGATCTAGAAATATCGATATATTATCCTGTATACGTCCATGAAATCGTAATCACCGTATTAATTATATTTAAGAGATTATCGTAAATTATTTAAAGCGTAAATTACTCCTGACCTGCATATAAATACACTATATTCAATCCAACGATATTTCCATGAACATATAACTCACAAACATATAAGTAATGTATTTAGTTTTGCGGTATAGTTTCATAATTCAGACAAGTGACTATTTTGGCCGTGACCGATCTACAAGCGTGACTCCGACGTTTGTACTGCAAATAGTCTTTAAACACGAGTTTATTTTAATACATTGTTTTGTGTTTTATGGCAACTGCCGCTAATTGGTGACCTAATAGGTGATTTTATCAGTTCGTCATCTTACTTTATTTATGAAGGTATGGATTAAAGTTGTCTGAGTGAGTTCCTAAACCTCTGACTAAGTACTATAAACTATGCCATCATCATTGATGGTACACGAACGACGGTCGTAAAAACACTAAGTAACAACGTATTAAGTTATAAAAATGAATTCTTCTAAATGTTCTTTTAGCTGTTTATCATGTTATTCGTATTTAAATACCTGGATTGTTTTAGTTCTATCATTTTGATCTAATATATTGAACTCGAAGCTTACTCGAATCTTCCAGTAAGTTTCGAGCTTCGGTAGTTATAATACCTGTAATCTAGGATTTAATATTTTCTTGTAGATAGATGTAGGATGTGGTCATTCGTGTGACTACTAGGTTTATACCGTGACATACATATGTTTGATGAGGAATTAATTATAGTTAAGATTTATTCGTGCCATATATGGGTATAATTGAATTGCAATGCTCAATGCTTATCCTTGTGGAAAACATCGCTTTAATTCATGAGCTCAGGTTTTATCGACATTAATCTATACCTGTAATAGACCAGTATTGAATACTGATACGGGGAAGATATGAGCAATAGAACCATATATACTAACATTTAAGTATAAGTTTTTTTTGCAGTTTTCATATAGATTCAAGGGTTTTCGATGTATCGCCACTGAATTTGGGTCATTCATCGATAATATTGTATTTATTCAGAAAATATTGCGGATTTTAATCCAAAATACAAAAGCTTCTACGTTCAACTACTTCTACTATATACTACATACTATGCTTTTATTTTACCGTACTCTTATGGCATATGCTTTGCAAGCCACTTGACGTAGTCGATTTTATCTAAAAAGAATTTGAACCCGGTACTTGAGGGGCATCTGCTACTATCGTAACAAAAATGTCATTGAGATGAAGTTACCTGTGGTAAGATAACAGTTTTTTTCTTATTAATATTTTTAAACGGTTCCAATTGAAAAATATATAATATTTCATGCAATAACTTGCATTTAATTGGAATGTATAATTTCTTTTAATTATTGTCTATTTATATGAATGATATTCAATTTAAAAATAAACATTATTCCGACAATTTCTTACCAGTTGTACTGTTATGGGTACTTACTTATCTTAGTTTCTAACTTGTCAGTTCAATCTGCTTATGATAACAATTTTTATTTTATTAATTTTAAAATTATAATAAAATGCAAGGAAAAATTTAATACTCTCGTTCTTTAATTAAATTAAAAGTATGCATAATATTTTAATATTCTACGGAGAAGATGATGTTTGGAATTAATTGTCTAGTTTTAGACTAAAGAATGAGCCAAAAACAGACATTTTACCCCACAAAAGCATATCTTATCTAATTATAAATTTATTACTTAAACTATTTTTTTAAATTGTTGCTAATTTATTAAAACAAAATAATAGCAACCGAGTCTGAATTATGTATGACTAAACTATAATATAGTACATATTATCTCAATGTAATATTATTATCTAATTAAGGACACAATAATAAGTATCCTATATACCTTTAATCTATAAGCGTGCTTTACGGTTAAATGTTAAATATGTATTTAACATTTGCCGACGTAAAATTATGATCATTTACATATTAATTTGTAATGGCAGCTGTACATTGGTGATATCATAAAGTTACATTAGCCTAGCTGTGCCCGTGACTACGTTCGTAATTGTGTGGATATTTAATAAGGCGCGGATTTCCCTACGACTACTATTTTGCAACAATTTCCTTGATGATTTGAACATAGATTTTAGTCGTGTACCTATGTATGTATTATATTCCTTTTTAGTTTCTCGTTACACGTATGTTAAAATCCTAAATCTTTTTTATTCGGAACAAAAGATATATAAGAGGATAAGTTAGAGTATAAGCTTGGTATGTCTTACGCGTGTAAACTATAATAATACATATTATATTCACATAATTACGATGATTATCATAAGTCCATAAATTGCAATTAAAATACAAAATCACATAAATGGGCTGCATTGCAAACTGTAAAAAAAACAAATGGGAATCGCTATATCACGTAAGTTTTCCGATCACACACGACTATAACAAGGGCATTACAAGCCCTGAATACTACTTTATCGCAAAAGCTACAAATAATTAATTCAATATCAAGACCTACATGTAATAAAAACTCGTGTTCAGAATAACACTACAAGTGTGAATGGGCCGCTGTTACACCGACGCGTAATTATCGCAAAAAGTTTAAAATTATGGAGAGCTCAATGAATTGCTAATTTCGATGCATTAAATTTATGCGGTGTATTTAAATGCTGGCTTTTAAAAGTGAAGCTTTGTATAATTTATTTATATTTTTAATCAAGCTTTTTGCTCGCTGATTCGCTAACATTACCAAACCCGTTCTAAAGAGTAAATTTAACCCGAAATAAAAAAATAACTTTTTACGTTTTTATAACTTCAGACTGGCAGATTTACTTTCGCATTTATGTGCAATTGCGAAATACTTACGACCAGTAGGTATATATTTATGGAAGCATTTTCTAGAATTTATTACTCAACAATTAGTATAAATAGTTATAATATAATATGCTAATATAAGTAGTAGAGGTAAATATGAAATAAGTATTATTATGTATAATTGAATCCAATCATGTTAAGGGCATTGAAACTTTCTGGCATATCAACCCGCCGCCATTTTGATTTTTTTTTCAAAATCGCGGCGCACGATTAAAGTTGTATGCATGGATAGAGGATACATAGACAAACAAAAAATTTCTAATAACATAGTACCCTAAAGCGTCACATTACCGAGATATTTGGAGGTAAATATTCACTTATGAGTACAACGACACACTAAAAATTGACTTATTACGTGTCTATATGCATAATATTATAATAGGAGTGATTATTTGGAGATAATATTATGCATATAGACACGTAATAAGTCTATTTTTAGTGTTTGTCGTTGTACTCATAAGTGAATATTTACCTCCAAATATCTCGGTAATGTGACGCTTTAGGGTACTATGTTATGAGACATTTTTTGTTCGTCTATGTGTCCTCTATCCATACATACCACTTTAATCGTGCGCCGCGATTTTGAAAAAAAATCAAAATGGCGGCGGGTCGATATGCCAGCGTCCATACAAAAAGTTTCAAACCCCTTTCTTGTGCTATTTTTCGCCTTTACTACTATTGATTTTCTAGTTCTGTTAATAACATAGTTGTTTACTATTTATTTTATTTCATTTGATTTTTATTTATTACACATTTGTTGTATGTAACCGAGATCAAGTTATTTATTTAACGGAATCTTTCAAAGTTATACGACCTTCAAGATGCCCTCCTGCATCTGCATACTGTATACTTTAAAAATTTATACACGTTTCAAGGACGTATAGAAGTATGTAAAAATATCATGTAAGCTTTGGTCGTATTATTTCCCACAATAAATAAATATATGCTATTATATCGTGACTAGTTTTCCAGCAGTCTATACAAAAAATCTCTTGTTTAAAAAAACCGTTACGGTGTCACTAAGACCCAATCGATATAAAGCGTGCCTGGAATGTATTATTAATAGATTTTTCCTGTAAAACCCCTTAATACGTTACTTATATTTGGAAACAAAAAAACAAACATTTTCAATAGTGTTTAATGTTATTTCTTCGTATTATTAATGATGTTTTACGCATACAAATGCGATTTGGTTTAATCCAATATAATGGCTGGAATACAAATTACTTTTAATAAATACAATTTATAGCTAACAAGCTTTTATGTAATCTGACATTTAAAAACAACGTATCATATTCTTAAAAAAATCTGAGCTGGAGCCTATGGCTGCAGCCTGGCTGGAGCTATATAAATAGAAGTGATAACGTGCAACTTTGTGTAAATACATATAAATTATTGTATTTTTATAATAAGCAAGTTTCTCATATTAGTATAGAATTATATTATCTGTGGCTCAGTGGTCCAAATTCAACAAATCTTTATAAATAAGAGTAGGATTCGTTTGCAAACTAAAATGAGATCCAAACTCGGCTGTTGCCTCTTACTTTGGAAACGGTGTAAAAACTTTATTACGACTGTAAAAATAATTTTCAAAAATAGGATATACATTTTTTTCTATTTAATAAATAAAAAAGTATATGTTTGTACTACGATAGTAATATTATGTATCAGTCGTCAAAGTGGCAGAGCACGTAATACAGATCACATTTCATTCTCGCCAAAGTGTAAAACTACGGCAAATGCCCTGGCTTTGCCCTGAAAACTTGCCGTTTAAACTTTAATTAGTTACTAAAATTCATAAATATTAAAACCATCATAAAAAAAATACAAAAAAATCGAACTCTCTCATTGTTTATCATGTATTCGTAGAAAATCTAGAGCCTAATCCGTAGCTAATACGTAGCTGATACTCCTCTACCTTTTAGATGAATTTTTTTAGTAAACACTTAATTTTCTACAATTGTTATTTTCTGTTACTAGACTACAACTATTTTAATTCGCAGGAAAACTAGTACCTACTTCACGTCATCGCATTTTACAAACATGTCACGTCCCGGGCTTTGTCATTTAGTGCGCCTAGGTGGGCTGAGTAACTCTTGTACAATATATTCGAGAATGACGATATTGTGCAAATTTGTTGGGCTATTTGTATGGAAATTGGGTTATAGTGTAAGAGATGCATTTTGGTTTAGCTACCTCGAAATTTATTCGTTTGATTCGGTTGTGGTTGAGTTGTAGTACGATTCTCTGAATTCTCTGTCCAAATTTTTCACTAATATACAGAGTTGATGCGGGAATTATAAAGATACAAAGATACTTTGGAATTAATCACATAAATACTAGTTTGCCTATTTCGTTGGTTGGTGTGAAATTAAAGGCAATTTGAAGATTTCCCAGACAATTTTTATGACATAAACTAAACATAATATAAGTAGGCACACTAGTATAATTCGTGACTGACTCTTTGCCTACATAATGTTTTTAAATGCTTCACATTTATTATGAAAACATAATTAAACCAAATTTCAAAATATGTTTATTTTCATTAGCGTATGAATCATGTGATCGTTTAAAATTGATTGCCTAACATTTACAAAATTACAGTTCAAATACCGACATACTTTGGTACGATATAAATGAAAGCAACTTCGTAGCATGACAATTTTTCTTCACTATATTGCAAATTAAGAATTCTACATCTAAACGCTTTCAAATGTGTCTATGTAAAAATGTAAGTATCAGCATTGTTTGATTTTTCGCCAACATTTTACATTTAGAAATTCCACTCTGCACGTGATCACGCTCGAAAATCGAACCGTCGAATTAAATAATAAAACGAATAAAACGACTCATAAATCCGTTAATGAAGTTTATTTTCTAACTAACCACAATAAAGTTTCCCCTTCTCATGAAATATGTATCTACCTATCTCCTATAGGCATTAGGCACAAATCCCATGTTAGCGAAAAGTGAAAACAGACCGTATGTCCCTTTATAAGAAATTCCCTTCCATCTCATCATTAGCCAGGTCTCATCTATACATATTCTATAACACCAGAAATTGAATCCTAGCATTAACCTGATCATCATTCAGATTAAAATCTCCAATAAATTCAAGCTCAAAGCCGATACATTAGCACAATATGATGGGATAATATACCATTAATACAATTTCCTGTAGGTGAAGTGTTTTATAAATAAATTAGTGCGGCCCAGATCTCCAACGCGTAACGATTCCTGCAATTTAGCATTGTTGATATCCTATTCTTGAGAGCTAAGTGCTAACGCTCCAAATTTTAAGGATAACGTAAACAATTATTATATTCGTAGTTTTTATAGTTTTGTAGCTATTTCCCATCTCGTATAGTCAAAGGAAATTCCCAGATGAAGGAATGATGTTCCCCCCGATAAAGTAGCCCCTAAAAATGCCCCTTGTGACGTGAAATAAACACATACAAATGAGCAAACACACTTTCGCTTAGTCCTAAGTATTTATCATCCTGGAAAGAGACACATAATAAAGCATATCCAAATAAAAAGACAACTCCGTAGTGAAACTAATTTTGTATTAAAACGTATTTCGAGAAAATTATTACAACTAAATCAATGATATAGAGAATTCTTCCTCAAACCAAATCATCTTGGAACTTCCATTCTGTCAGCTGAAATGTTGAAATATGACCAGGATATTCGCTATCTCTTAACGATAGCGACTGAGCCTAGCCCATCGGTTCAGTAAAACCCATTCTCTAAAATAATTTATTGTCTTCATTTTATCATTATTTATTGCTCTGGACATTTGCGAAGACGTGAATAGTATGATCTAGTCGAATCCATTAGTGGCGATGGATTTGAATGAATTGTTATGACGCCTATAAGTATATAGTTTCGTTGTTATATTCCTACCTTTATATTAGAGTTCTTTCCTTTGAAAGTGCTTTTTTATATAATCTGTTTCAACTGTTAGATAAAAACTAATAATTAAGGAATTGCAATTGTTAACTAACATTACAATATGCTTTCAATACTATTGTAAATTTTGACATTTTCAAAATCATAGCGCAATTTTTAATGATAATAATGTTAACTTTAGCTTCAAGCGATTTTATCATAGTAATTCCAAGTTTTTACCATGATACGAATACTATGCCTACAAATAAATTAATTCAATGTTCAACGTTCATAAAAAAATCCCATATCAATTATTTTGCACTCAATAAGCAATTCACTTCGAAGCCTTTAACGTTCATCCAATCAAACTGTTACAGTAATTTGTACTAAATCTGCCATTCTTCATCACCCCTATTCAAACGATAACGTCCATGCAATTCATTCGCTTGAAAGAATTATAGGGTGAGAAATAGGGTTCCCTAATCACTTGAGAACTCATTGTGTTATAATCCAATGACTCTAATTATAGTCCGTGGATTAAGGGAATCGATTTGTAGGGAGCATGCGTATGCGCACATTTTGGGAGCTTATAAAGTTATTACTGAGGGTGAAATAGAATAAATTTGCGATAGGCGTAGGACTGCGAATCTCATTAGTAACGCAGTTATATTATATTCACATCACTACATAGTATTAAACAAAGACGGTGTCCGTCCCTATGTATGCTTAAATCTTCGTAAGTACGCAACGGATTTTGATGCGCTTTTTTTTTAAATAAATAGAGTGATTCTCGAGGAAGGTTTTAATATACAATGTATTAGGTTTTAGACAAAGTGGGCAAAGCCGCGGACGGAAAGATATAATACATTATGTCTTTGTGTGCAATCGATTAAAAACAAATCGCTTACATTCAGAGAGATATATTATCCGATATCACAATACATTAATTGTGACAACGGGTGAGACCATTATTCATCTTCCATAAAGTACCGTAAAACAGCAATTTAGTCATTTTCGCAACATCAAGTCACCATCAATCATCACTATCTACATCTTAATGCTGACAATAATGGTGTCTACACACGATCTGGCAGTACAAATTGCATGATGCCAGCGGCTTGATCCAATTTCCCTACTCTATTGACTATTATTATATTATACATCGTAACGTATGATCGACATTAATTTAAATTCGTTTGGCATGCAAATTCTAAATTGCACAGCACATTTTTAAGGTTCACAATATTGAATTACGGTGGTAAATAAAGACTACCGGATCAATCGTCTAGATATTCTACATATTTCTACTTTCAATGATATCCGAGGACAAATAAGTAATTTAAGATTCCGATTTTTAATCGAATAGAAGTTATTATTTATACCTAATTCTTCTTTCGTAATAAAATTATACAAAACATAATATATTGTAGTACCTAGCTAATACAAAATTTGTCTCATGTTGCTAGGCACCTAAATAATCTATGATAAGTAAAGGTTGCCTATACTTTCAAATATGAACATTTTTTCACAATTTTTGTTTTATTTTTTCATCAAGCAACAAACTCCATCACGTACTCATCACAATGGTGACAAACGCAGTGCAATTTGCAATTCTTCATATTGTTCACTTAAACAATGATTGACATTTCATGTGATCTTATCGTATCATTAAAGTGGATAACGTTCAATTTATTGCCAGCTTTAAAAGGAAAGATTACAATGCATTTTACATATCTTAAAGTGGAATCTTTTGTATCCTTTATACATGTGGGTTGATACAATTATTTATATTACTAGCGGTCCGCCCCGGCTTCGCCCGTGGTACATGTTTACGTTTTCTCTCCATAAGAACCATCCTCGTACTTCAAGGAATATAATAAAAAAAGAATTATCGAAATCGGTTTAGCCGTTCTCGAGTTATGCGCTTACCAACACATTTTGCGATTCATTTTTATATTATAGATTATTTCTCGTTTAACACCAGTTATTACATTATTTACAAATGCTTTATTTTATAGGTATTATCCTAAACTGTTTATTTCTCTACTATCTATTAAACTTTGTGCCACCCACTTATGTTATTATAGAACATCCAAAATAACTACATAATCGGAACAGAAAATAAAACATATAAATCATATTTTTATGCTCTTTAGGGTACAATATTTTCTCGAAGTGACATGATTTATGGTATGAGTTAACAACTTCCAAGTAAAAGAAGATATCATGGTCATAAAATTGACAGAGTAATTCAAAACGTAAGCAGAATCGGCAACCTCGCAAGAATAAAATGAACTATTAAATTGTTTATTATTGAATAAAACTTTTCTATTTCATTTCACTCAGATAAAATGTAGTTTCCGTCGGATAATATAACTTTCAAAATTGATGCACTACCTTTTAAAATTATTCGTTACAAACATTCTTCAAATCTTTCCTCTTTATAATTTTAGGGTTTTAAAAAAAAGGAAAAAAAAAACATTTAGAAACTTCAAAGAAACTGATTACTTACATTCACAATACCATAATTATTACCACTCATCTACTTAGAAATGAATGCACGTAATAAGAATAATTAATATAATAATTGATATAGCAATTACCGCGTAGTTAGACTCCATACCACTTAGCACTAGATGGCATTCCTTGCTACTAATACGGAATGGTATTTGCATTTCCAGGTGCTATTGGTTTTTATAGCCTGAGAATTGCATGATAGACATTCATTCAAAGACAAATATCGCTTGATGAATGGCGCCGTCTAGTATAAAGCAAAATTACCAATCTTCTTTTAGATGACACGTGTAATATTCAGGATCAAATCTATAAAATAAAAATATATATCAAACTAGATGATACTTTCGAGGGTTCGAGGACGTATATTCCGTAGCTTAACATCATTTATCAAAAAAATCTAACACTAATTTTCTTCTTCGTATTGAAATATTCTTCTGTCTTGCAATCATCAGCAAACGAAATTGACGAACCTGCATATTATGTCCATAATAAAGCTCTGCATTTACTTCAGGCTTATTAAGCTTAAAAATGTCTCTACAATAAACACTCATAACATGCTAGCAGAAAGTTTAAAGTACGATAAGTAACACGAATAAGAAATAACGCAACAACACATGAACGATACAAAAACAATATTTGCATCGCAATTATGTAATCATCATAACCACAGCTCTAATAATAATTGACGCCTTGCAAATAACATCCTTCGAGGATCAAAGACCTCAAATTTAGCTAGGTATTTAGTACCGTTAAACTTTACGTACGTGCATAACTACGTTTATTTATGGGCATTTAAAACCATAAAGCTGGAGTTTTATTTCTTAAATATACATTATAAATATTTTATTTCATATTTGTCTTTACTTTTCTGTGGCTCACTTATTAACGATTATTTTTCGATCATCATAAATTTATCTTTAAATTGAACTGTATTTATACGTGCAGTGAATTTCTCTACAAACATTTTTTGGATGGTCCAAAACCTTAAACTTTTAAATTCTCTCAATTTCTATGAGCGTGCCTTAGTTAATTAAAACTGTTTAGTAATAATTAATACATGTAGTTCACTTTTAATTTGATTCTTACTATTATTTAATTATTCGCATACGATACGGGTGTACGAGCTATTAAAGAATTTAACATGATGGTTTCGTAAATCATTACATAAGATCTTGGTTAATTATTATGGTGGTTTAATAGGGGTCAGTTCCAATAAAAAAGGTATATTATGGTTTTTTTTTTTGTAGAAAACTCTTAGAAAAGCTTCATTCTAATTATTAAACTGTTCGTAAAAGGTTGAAAGATATTTTAAAAATGTTGCTATTCAGAAGCATTTTACACGTGTTTCACAGAACAATTGTAGAGGAATTTTAACTAAGAAATTCCGCGCTTTACTGTTTCTGTACTTTAATAAAAGATCGTACTTTACCTACATCCGTGGGAGGTAGTCGTTTATATTGCAATCTGCAAATTTATAAGCCAATTAATTAATATTCATTTCCTGTCCTTTCCAGGTAAGCGGAGACACACGTAAAAAGGCGTAAGTCCTAAAATTTGCATAACATAACTTGCATTGTATGAGACTTGGTGACATCATGGTGACGTCATGAGGTATGACAGATTTATGTCAAGGGCGTAATTTGGTATTTTGAATATGTTAATTAATCTCTTCTTAACATTATTGTATAGGTATTTGTTTATTGTTAATCTGCTTCTCTCATCTATCTTAATGTCCTTCAAGAAGGTTCAAAATAGACTGTGTGGTATAGGGCGGTTGTAGAGGCATGCATTTGTTTTTTCTTAAAATTTATAGCCCTAGCACGTCCACTACTGCACGATTTCGAAATACTTTCAAAATGGTCGATCACTATTCACCAGCGACCTGAGGCAGCCATGGTTATTGCGATTTTAATATGAATTTGCCAATCAGTTCAATTCACGGCGTAAACTGTATGGCAATAAGAGGTCATAATACGGCCCCTGATTCCTGAAAATTTAATTCATTATTACGTAACACACCGTAAAGTCTTATCCATGTAACATAATTATAATTTACAAAGACGCAATCCGCATCCAAATATTTATCTCACTAAGTGGGTCACTCACAGTTGCACCTGCGCACGAGCTAATTGCCGTCTAATTAGAGACATGGATTGTAAACAATACTGAAGTTCTCGTAAATTGTTCATTTACCAACTTCAAAAATAATGAATGAAATCTTTTATCATATTAGTCACTAGTTAGAAGATGCCTTAAATTACTTGAAAAATTCTATGTTTGTTAAAAAGTTATAATTTCCATATCGAAAGATTTTCTCTGTCTGAGTTGGGTATTTTTTAATAATATTTACCTCGACTTAGAAGACAGCGTAAAATTTCAAGATAAGTCAATTCATTTTACAGATAAAATCCAAAATATTATACGATAATATCCTACCTACAGTTTTTATTACATCATGAAGATTTGCTGAAATATTTATAAAGTAAATAGTTTTTGCTGATAAGACACGGAATTTTGAGACATAACTCTATGTAGAGCATCATTTTCTTAAATCAACTTTATAGTTATGTTGATTTTCTTTTAATAATAATTACTACAGAAAGCAGTATTTTATGATAACTACTTATTCAAATTGACACCCAATATTCATAAACACAGCGATTTTATGGAAGTGAAAGTGTAGAATTATCTTTATCTTATATATAAAATTCTCGTGTCACAATGTTAGTCTGCATACTCCTCCGAAACGGGTGGACCGATTCTCATGAAATTTTCTGTGCATATCGGGTAAGTCTGAGAATCGGCCAACATCTATTTTTCATATGTACCACGGGCGAAGCCGGGGCGGACCGCTAGTATAATATAATAATACATACTACATTCCATTACGCATACTACCAAGATTTTTTTAATTTTCCGATTCTTTCTAGTTCATTAATTACAGCAATACAAAAAAAATATATGAAATGTTGCAAATTAAGCTTCATTAATAAAATGACTGCTGTAACAATGCCAAAATTGCCGTTTATATATTTCGCCACAATTTTTTTACACCTTAATAAAAGAATAACCTAATACTAATTTGCAGCCCATATAGAGTTAATTTAATTTGTACCATGATTCAGTGTTCAATGCACATTAGCTCTTAATATATGCGTTTTGTTCCGTCTCACATCTCTAGCATTTGGCACATGTGTTTTATCGGAAAATCTAATCAGCCGCGGTGTCTTTTATCAAAGCGGTCTATTTTTAACAAACGGGGGTATTCCTTTGATATAAAGCGGTTTATCGCGTGGCAATTGTTAATTATATTTCGGGAGCGAAAAGAAACTCGTTTGCAATGTTATTTTAATGCAATGTTATTCTAGTTAGTGATGTGGACTTTAAAAATATGTTATTTGGTTACTCTGTGTCTGGTGTGCCGCATTCGTCATGTCGTTGTCGATAAAAATAATATTTGTAAAAATATTTGTTCTGCCTGGTCAATCTGACTTCATGCAGGGTTTACCCCGTTTTTTGTATAGTTTACAAGGTTTTTACTTGAAAATAATAAATTCGCGCTCTATTTGCTAGATAAAAATAAGCTAAAAATAGAATTTGTCACTTTCGTCGTTCTCAAATAGAAATCTATTTGATAATTTCTATAACCCCGCCCACTATTTGACTGTCCCCCAAAAAACTCATTATACCAATCAAACGCCCACTTATTATGCGTGTCTCGTAATATCTAGTAACGGTACAAACCTATAATTCTTCGGCGACGTAAGATTGACTCACAGTGACACATCTGTTCGGTTTTATCTCAAATTCACAACACGTAGGTTCGCGTCACATTTGTAATCCGGGTTCGAGATTAGTCGCCTTTCTTTTAAGCTGGGTGTATACTCATGGGGAAAACTCTCTGCTTCACAGCTGTTGACGTAGTTATAAACCTAGCCTTAACAATCCTTCTACTTACGTAGTAACTATTTAATAATACTGTGTGCTTCTACGTCGTAGCATACGTGGCTTCAGAAGGGAGAAGAGTAGTGAGTAAAGGCTCCTTAACCATCCATAACTCCATAACTTGATAGTTCTGTCTTACAATGTCATTACTACGAGTTTGTTTGCGGATCTAAATTTAGTAATGATTCAGCAAATCTGGAGCTCAATCAGATGTTTTAATCGTCCTTATCATTTCTCGTGATTCTCATCTGTTAGTACATATATGAAAAATAGTACCTGAGCTAAAGTGAATACTCAGCTTTGTATTTGCTTTGTTTTGTAAATGTTACTCCAATTGCTCGTCTGGTTTCTCCCAGAATACAGATAACCTAGTATCTTTTCGTTCATTCTATATCATTTGCTAACATGAAAGGTTTATATCCTTTACTTGTTTTTATTTAACATTTCACCAATCAAAGAAAGTTTAACGTTATTTACTTGAATTGATTATATAATTGAAGCAAGATTTACGTAATCGAATATAAGAGTTAATGTACCCCGAGTAAATCATGATTATAATAAAACAAACTGTTTCATTCTAATAAAAAACAATCGTAATTTGCCCATTAGTCAATGTTTAGCTTGTACAGACTGATAAACTTAGGTTCTTTTTGCAACCATTTTCAGTAGCTATGTAAATCCTAAATTTAATAGTCTCTTCATATTTATTTTTATCGTTATATCTTTACCCAGTATCTTGATTGCAAATAAAATTGTCAGTATTATTTAACGTTATCGCTTATCGAAATCATTCTGAAGTAAATGTTATCTTTTTAAAAAGTAGGTCAAAAGTGCATTCTTTCCGCATCGATGCGTAGATTATGATACAATTGATTGTATCTTAATTAAATATCGATTTACTAAAAATAAATTTGATAAACCAAAATCATACTGATCAGATGCCTCTAATTGATTGCTGATAAGATTTCGCGACCGGGTATCGAAACAAATGATAAATGAGTATGAAGTTTGTATTTTTAGGGTTCCGTACAAAAACGGTGAAAGCAAATTAAATGTCAATAATTTTAGATAGGTCACATGGCAGATCACAGCGGATCACCTTCATCATATAATAATGTATCTCATCCCTTATAACCTGCGTGTGTGTAAATCGCAATAAATAATTTTGAATTTGAATTTGTATACTATAATATATGTATTATATTAAGCAAAGTAATATGCAAAAATACTGCGGTAGTACTGTTTAAGGTTTGATGAAATGATGATTGCCGTTTTTCCTTCTTGTGAAGGCCTACTACTACTTTTTAAGTATATGACATAAGTATCAATAAATAATAAGATTTCAAATCCCTAAACTAGGTAAGTAGTAACAAAGTCAGTGAATATAATTATGTCAGTAACGTAACGAAAAATAGCAAAAGTAGGGCTTATGATATCTTATCATATACGTGATAACAGATAAGCGGCTTACACAATTAACAGGCATTAGGAAACATGTAAACGATCTCTCTGCTTCTTCCTCGTACTTTCTTAACGTTTCATTTTAACACTACTTATAATTGAGAAATTTTGCTTGCAGATGCGTTTCTCTTTAATGAAAAGTCTAGTTGGAGTGAGATTTACTACTACTGCATTTTCTAGAAAAACTGTGAACTGGCTGAAGATTTTTATAAAAGTGAAATATTTTTCACAAATTCAATTCATGGCTTCATAGTTAAGTAACAATATTTAAATTAATAACTGCAAACGGAGGACCTATTTCCAGTCGGTTGAAAAGATTATTGGAATACTAGTTTACCCCCGCGGCTTCGCCCGCTTTGTCTAAAACCTAATAAATTATATACTAAAACCTTCCTCTTGAATCACTCTATCTATTAAAAAAAA